>PVIC010017388.1:13347-32457 GCA_004025085.1 Thryonomys swinderianus | reverse complement strand
CTAGTGATTGAACCCGGGAGCTGCACACTGAGCCAGTCTTTTTATATTCTTTATTTATTTATTTTTTTTATTTGAGACAGGGCCTCACTTTGTAGTTCAGGCTGGCCCCTGAGCTCACTATGTAGCCCAGGCAAGCCTCAAACTCAGCAATCCTCCTGCCTCAGCCTCCCCAGTGCTGGGATTACAGGCGTGAGCCACTATGCCCAGCATTGTGGGGTGTGTACTGATTGCTGATAGGTGTGAGTCACCACGTCCAATATCATATCATTGTATGTGTTTACCATTATGGAACCAGGGACCTTGCACTCGCTAGGCAGGCGCCAGAACCACTGAGCTAAATCTCTGGCCCTTTTTTATTCTATTTTGAGACAGGGTCTTGCTTTGTAGTTCAGGTTGGCCCTGAACTCACTATGTAGACCAGGGTAGCCTCGAACTTGCAGCAGTCTAGGCATGAGCCACCATGTGGCTATAATATTTTTTTAAATTGTCACAAGAAATGATTTTTCTAAATTCTGAAACTCTGATAGTCCATTACCAAAGAAAGGGGACAGGTCTTTAAATTAGTGATTTTTAAGGTTATATTTAATGTGTTCTTTCTCTATGATTTCTTTTTTTTTTTTTCTTTTAAAGATAGGGTCTTGCTTCGTAGTTCAGGCAGGCCATGAGCTCACTATGGAGCCCAGGCAAGCCTTGAACTCAGCAATTCTCCTGCCTCTGCCTCCAGGTGTTTGAATTACAGCTGTGAACCACCACGGCTGGCATTGTGGTATGTAGCACTGATTGCTGGTGGGCTTGAGTTACTGTTACTGTTATGTGGTTCCTGGAGATTGAACCTGGGACTTTGAGCTTGCTGGTAGGTGCCAGAATCACTGAGCTAAATCTCCGGCCCTTCTCTACAATTTCTTTTCCTTTTCCTTCCCAGAAAGGTCTGATTTCCGAGGTTATCAGATCTTGTGACAGAAGGGTTTTTGATAAAGTTGGCTGTTGGGTTAGTTGCATGAGATCATTCCTTACTAAGGGGTATGCAATGTCCTAGGAATGTGTTGAGACAAAAGGGAGCTACAGAGACTGACCACACAGTGATCCTGACCGCGGTTATGTTCAGGGCAGTAGTGTGGGTTTTCTGTGTGATAGAATACTACTGATAAGTACAAGAAGGAGAAAGGTATTTGGCACAGTTCTGTACACTTTGCTGGCCGCGTGTAGAGAGAGCTTAGAGTATACAGGGTGGAACCTGGGCCTGGGCCATGGCATCTTAATACTGTATATGATGAACTAATTGAAGACAGAGTGGCTCTTTAATATTTAGTTGCTGGTTTACTGGATATAAATGATTCTCTAGTTTAAAACTAGAGAAGAATGTTAGTACAGAATTGTGCATATATGCATACCTCATAAAAATTAGTGCTTTTTAAGGGCCCGGGGTTAGCTCAAGTGGTACTGTTCCTACCTTGGAATCACAAGGGCCTAAGTTCATTCCCTGGTACATATACACAAAAAATTAGTGACTTATTTTATTTTTTAAAAAAAACACAGTGCTTACCACTTTTTAGTTGCAATTTTTTTGTAGGTAAAAAAAAATGGACAAAAGTCAATAGTTTATTATGGTTTTGCCTATTAGATACTCAATTTTTTTTTCTTTTTTTTTTTTCTTTTTGAGACAGGGTCTCGCTTTGTAGTTCAGGCTGGCCCTGAGCTCACTATGGTGCCCAGGCAAGCCACTGCGAACTCAGCAATCCTCCTGTCTCTGCCTCCCAAGTGCTGCGATTATGGGCGTGAGCCACCACGCCCAGCACTGTGGTATGTGGTATTGATGGCTGGTGGGCGTGAGTCACCACTCCCAGCACTGTATGTGGTTACCAGGGATCGAACCCAGGACCTTGCGCTTGCGAGGCAGGCGCCGGAACCACTGAGCTAACCCTCCGGCCCAATACTCAATTTTTTTAATTTAAATTTTTATTTATTTTTTTGAGACAAGGGTTTGCTGTGTAGTCCAGGTTGGCCTTAAAAACTCACTGTGTGGCCCACGCTAGCCTTGAACTCACAGGAATCCTCCTGCTACAGCCTCTGGAGTGCTGGAATAACAGATGTGGACCTCCACATCTGGCTCTAGCTATTCAAATTTTATTGATTCAAAAAGTCACAAAATCATGGGCCAAAGATTTAGCTCAGTGGTTCCAATGTCTGCCTGGCAAACCAAAGGTCCTGAGTTTGAGGATCCCTGGTACCACATATCACAATGCCAGGCGTGGTGGGTAACACCTCTAATCCCAGCACTCGGGAGGCAGAGGCATGAGGATTGCTGAGTTCGAGGCTAGCCTGGGCTACATCGTGAGTTCAGGACTAGCCTGGACTACAAAGTGAGACCCTGTTTCAAAAAAAGAAAAAAAAATCATAGGGCCAGACATAGTGGTATATGTTTATAATCCCAGCACTGGGAGGGCTGAGGTGGGATTGCTGAGACTTCCAGGCCAGCCTGAATTCCATGGTAGGTTCAAGGCCAGCCTGAATTACACGGAGGAAATCTGTCTCAAAAAACAACAACAACAACAACAAACTTTTTGGATAATTATCTTTTTTTTTGCTTTTGAGACAGGGTCTCGCTTTGTAGTTCAGGCTGGCTCTGAGCTCACTATGGTGCCCGCGAACTCAGCAATCCTCCTGTCTCTGCCTCCCGAGTAATTATCTTTTTAGAAAATGAGGTGATTTAGGCCGGGCGTGGTGGCTCACGCCTGTAATCCCAGCACTCGCCTGTAATCCCAGCACTCGGGAGGCAGAGAGGAGGATTGCTGAGTTCGAGGCTTGCCTGGGCTACATAGTGAGCTCAGGGCCAGCCTGAACTACAAAGCGAGACCCTGTCTCAAAAACAAAAACAAAAACAAAATGAGGTGACTTGGGGCCAGGGATTTAGCTGAAGTGGTACTGAACCTGCCTTGCAAGCACATTGGCCTGAGTTCAATCCTCACCCAGTACCTTAAAAATGGGAGGGTGCTGAGAATGTAGCTTAGTGGTACTACCACCTACCTGGTATATGGAAAGTCCTGAATTTGATCCCTGGTACTTAAAGGGGAAGAAAAAAAAAGATGAGGTGACTTGGCCTAAGATAGTGTATTCAGTTTGTGTCCTAGGTGAAGAGACAATAAATGACCTGCTAATTGTGATTATTTTGATTTTTAGATTGTACTTTTTATGTTTTGCTATACTGGGGATCAAATTTGGGTCCTTGTGCTTGTAAGGTAGGCATAGTACCAGTTAAGCTAAGACTCCCCCCTTTTTTTTTGTAGTTCAGGCTGGCCCTGAGTTCACTATGTAGCCCAGGCAAAGCCTCTGACTCAGTCCTCCTGCTTCTGCCTCCTGAGTGCTGGGAAGACAGGCATGAGCCACCACGCCTGACACTGCTATGTGGAACTGATTGCTTTTGGGTTTGAGTTACCACGCCCAGTATTGTTGTATGTGGTTACCAGGGATTGAACCAGGGACCTCATGCTTGCTAGATAGACTAGAAACACTGAGCTAAAGTGAGCTAAATTTCGGTTAAATTTTTTTGACTAAGTACAAAACAACCTCATTTGAGGGTTTTTTGGGGGAGGGGTGGTAGTAGTGATTTTTTTTTTTTCCCAAGAGATAGGGTCTTGCTGTGTAGCCCATACTGGCCTTGAACTCATGCCAGTACTCTTGGTGGTGATGATTTAAATCTGACTTGGATTGCAGTAACCCTGCCTTGTCCATGGGGGATATGTTCCAAGGCCCTTGGTGGATGTGTGAAGGCACAGATGGTGCCCGATGCTATATATACCATGCTTCTTCTTGTATATGTACAACTGTGACAAAGTTTAATTTAAAAATTAGACACAGGGAAAGATTAACTATGTAATAGGATAATTATAACAATATACTGTAATAAAACTGCTAGTATTACTACTCTTGCTTTTTAGTGCCACAATTAAGTAAAGTAAGAGTTACTGGAACAGAAGCACTGTGGTACCAAGACTGTTGGTTGCTCTGGTGAGCCAAAGGGGTACTAAGTGAGTAATAGGAGGATCTAGATGCTGAACAAAGGGATGATTTATGTCCCTGGCAGGATGGAGCAGGATACTCTGGGATTTCGTCATGCTTCTTAGAATGGTACACAATTTAAAAACGATGAATTGTGTATTTCTGGAATTTTCTATTTAATATTTTTAAACTGGTTGACTGAAACAATAGAAAGTGAAACTGGATTAGAGGGGAATGGTGTATTGTTAAAATCTTGTCTTTTCGGGGGCCGAGATTTAGCTCAGTGGTTCCAGTGTCTGCCTCCCAAGCAAAAGGCCCTGCGTTCGATCCCGGCAACCACATACAATGCTGGGCGTGGTGACTCACGCCCACCAGCCATCAATAAAAAAAAAAAATCTTGTCTTTTCTTCTATACAAAGAAAGGCTTAATTAGAAGCTGTGTATTTGACCTCATGGGATGATGTCCCAGTGTTCTTCATAGAAATGATCACAGGGCCGAGATTTAGCTCAGTGGTTCTGGCGCCTGCCTAGTAAGTGCAAGGTCCAAGTTTGATCCCAGATAACCACATAAAACAGTACTGGGTATGGTGACTCAGGCCACCAGCAATCGGTACCGTGTACCACAGTGTCAGATGTGGTGGCTCATGCCTGTAATCCCATTTCACTCGGGAGGCAGAGATAGGAGGATTGCTGAGTTCGAGGCTTGCCTGGGCTACATAGTGAGCTCAGGGCCAGCCTGAACTACAAAGTGAGACCCTGTCTCAGAAAAAAAAGAAATGATCACAAACACAATCTTCCATGATACAGTTGTATATAGTAATAATTTTAGAATATTCATTAGAAAATAAGGAGGGTGGTAGAATAACAATTTATATAAAGTTTTATGCAGTGTATTTTTAGTCTGTCATAGTGTTTACATTTTTTAATAATTTTTTTGAGTCTATAAGTATGGACTGTAAGTATGGTTTCTAACTTTTTTTTTTTTTTTTGAGACAGGGTCTTGCTTTGTAGTTCAGGCTGGCGCTGAGCTCACTATGTGGCCCAGGCAAGCCTCGAACTCAGCAATCCTCCTGTCTCTGCCTCCTGAGTTCTGGGGTTGACAGGTGTGAGCCACCACACCCGGAAAATTTGTTTTTCTTTTTTTGATACCAGGAATCAGAGTTGGGACCTTGTGCTTGTGAGGCAGATGCCAGAATCACTGAGCTAAATCCCCAGCCCTATTTTATTTTATTTATTTATTTTAAAAATAGTTTTGCTGTGTATCCCAGGCTTGCTTGAACTCACTGTGTAGACCAGGTTGGCTTTAAACTTCTACCGATCCTTCTGCCTCACTCTCCCAAGTGCTGAAATTATAGTTGTATGCTATCACGCCTGGCTCTTTTTTGTTTTTGTTTTTTTTTTGAATAGGGTTGTGCTTTGTAGTTCAGGCTGGCCCTGAGCTTACTACATAGCCAGGCTAGCCTCAAATTTAGCAATCCTCCTGTCTCTGCCTCCTGAGTTTTGGGATTATAGGCATGAGTCACTGGGGATTGAACTCGGAACTTTGTGCTTGTTAGGCAGACACTGGAACCACTGAGGTAAATCCCTGGCCCTATGTCCTCTTATTTTCATTTGTGATTGTATTTGAGGTTTAAGTGTCTCTTGTCTCACTAGTCTTGGTTACTTTTGGATGAGTAAAAATGCATCTATTGCAAACATTTTCCAGGGCTTATGTAAGAAATACAGTAGAAAATATTGAACAAAGCCACCATCAGAGCCACACTGTCAGTGTCTACCCGTGTGCAGTCTGTCAGCCCACTAGCAGAAGGGAGAGCAGACAGGCTTGATACTGTCTCCTAAAGGTCAGCACACGTAGACTTTGGGACAACTAGAGAAATGCATTCCAGTGGGGAGCAAAGTTCTCTTTGCCTCCTTCCCACTTAAGATGAAACTTGGAGAGTCAGCACAAGTCTTGCAGTTAATTTCAGGGTCATCACTGTCCTTCTTTCCTTCCCCCTAGAATATCTTACAGAGGCTCTTTTGTACATGAGTACAAAGCACAGCCCTCCCCATGGAGCCATCATGTTAGTAAATCTGCTGAAACTATTCCAAGCCTAAGTATTAAGTACATTCTTAGATTATTCACTATTTTAATTTATACTGTTTGTTGAAAATTAATTTTGGACAAAGTTGTTTCTAGAATATTGTCTTTGTGGAACTTTATTTCTCTTGCAGGTCAGTAGCATTGTTTCTTCATTGCTGTTGGTTGAAGATATTTTAGTCATTTCCCAAAGTCCTCTGGGCAAGTAGCTGGGGAAAGTCTTGCCAAGTAAGAAGAGTACCCGGCTTCAACTCAAGGAATGATCAAAATGTACAGTGAATGTGTTTGAATTAAAAAACTTATTGCAGTAAAGACATCGCCCTTAACCTCCCTCATTTCAAACACACCCCAGTCTCCTTGTCACTTTCTAAAGTGGTTCTGAAAATTGTCTGTACGAGGTAAGATCAAAATCAGTGAAACCTGTGGCCAAGTGCCGTCCAGTGGGAAGGTGAGCCCCTGAGAAGTGACGCTGGGTCCTCATCCACCTGTTCACCAGAGCTGGCACTGTGTGCCTGCCTCCTGGCTCTGCCTCAAAGTCAAGACCATCATGAAAAAAAAACATTTGGAACTAATTCAGGACATTAAGGCATTCATTACAGCACAACTGAAGACACTCAGGAAAGAGGACTTGCAGAACTGCTTCAGAAAGTGGCAAGAATGATGGGGTAGCTGTGTGCAAAGAAGGGGGCTAAGGAGGGGGTTTAATAATTTTTTTTTTTTGAGACAGGGTCTCACTTCGTAGTTTGGGCTGGCCCTGATAATATGTAGCCCAGGCAAGCTTCGAACTCAGCAATCCTCCTGTCTCTGCCTCCCGAGTGCTGGGATTACAGGCATGAGCCACCACGCATGGCACTGTGGTATGTGGTATTGATGGCTGGTGGGCTGAGTCTCCACGCCCAGCACTGTATGTGGTTTCTGGGGATCGAACTCAGGACCTTGCACTTGCGAGGCAGGCGCCGGAACCACTGAGCTAATCCTCTGGCCCTTTTTTTTTTTTTGAGACAGGGTCTCACTTTGTAGTTCAGGCTGGCCCTCAGCTCACTATGTAGCCCAGGAAGCCCTGAACTCACAGCAGTCCTCCTGTGTCTGGCTCCAGAGTGCTAGGATTATAGGTGTGAGCCACCACGCCCAGCATTGTGATTATCAGGGACCTTGGGTTTGTGAGGCAGATGCGAGAACTAGTGAGCTAATCCCCAGCCCTCTGGGTCTCATTTTTGTCACTTGTAAAAGTGAGAGGATTAAAGTCCAGATAATTTGAAATGGATGTTTTGCTTTAAACAGACTTGTACTGTGGATTCCAGGTTGGCCTTGAAATGTAGAGGGGCCTGCCTTTCTCAGACTCCCAGGGTGTTGATCTACCCTATGCATCCTATCTAGAATTTAAAAGTCCTTAAGATATCTTTAAGTGATTAGAAGTAGTTAAAGAGAGGAAGGATACATGGAATAAATAGTAAAGTTTTTAAAAGTTTCTTTGAGGGGTTAGGTATTGAATTTTTTGGAGTCACTTTATCTTTGTTGGGATTATATTTAAGACTCAGTCTTAAAGGTTATTAAGCAGCAGTGTAAGTGCTGTGTCATTGTCATTTCTTGTTTTGGCTCACATAGCCAGACTCCTGGAAGATGTGCCACCTGCGTCACAGGGGTGGTGATGGGAGGAGGTGTCTAGTGTGGATGACTGGAGAAATAGATTGAATTAACTCACGTGGTCAGAAACACTGAAGGCTTGTGCCGGCTTATAGATCCAGAGTGTATTCAACCAGGCCTGGAAAGTTCCTGTAAGTGCACAAGCTAGGCTTGGAATCTTGGGATGCCAGACTGTGTGTGTGTGTGTTTTATGTATGTGCATGTGTTTGTTTTTATTGAGAGATCAATGCTGTCTAAAATAGTGGGTAAAGGAGCACTGTCTTTGGGACCACATGGAAGTAAAATGTAACTTCTTGCTTATATCAGTGTGTTCTTTCATCTGGGAATTTAGCCGGGTGAAGGTCCTCAGCTATTCTAGTAATCAAGGGTTCTCTCTTGTTGCTAATTCCCTGATGAACAGGCCAAGTGGCGGCTATGAAGGGAGCCCTGCCAAGCCTGGAAATTCCGTCAGATCATAATACAGCTGTTGTCCTTGCTGTGTTTAGGGAGGCACATGGGGGGGGGGGATTTAATCTGTTTTCGAGTGTAGAGTTTGTTGCTGAGGGCGGTGAAGATCTGTTACCATTTTCAAGTCTGCTTCTGTGGAGCCATGCAGGTTTGCTTTAGGGAGGAGTGTATATGTGCTTGTAGACCCTGTAAATTGGGAGCTAATTGCTCTAGAAATCTGAAGATTTGGTTTAAAGTAAAATACTATGTTGATTAAAATAAAGGTTTCCTAGTTAAATTTAAAAACATGGTCATAAGACAGTTCAGGTTGATAGGTAATATGTTTTTTGAAAGAAACTCACTAGACACAAATCCGGCTGATAATGTTACCATTTAAAAATTGAAAGCCTGCTAGGCTTTCTGGTGTTGAGGATGAAATCATGTTGCAGGATATACCTTGAAATTTATCAAATTGTAAATGATCTTTGGGTTTGTCAGGAGCTGGGTTTGGCAGGGCTGCTGTGTTCTTTCTAAGCCTAAGAAACAAGCACTGCGTTTTGGCCATAGCTTTCTCACTAATTCCTGAATTCCATGTCATTGAAATTAATCATTAAAAAACCTCTAACAGCTAGAGAAGAAAACATTAATCTAGGTATCTATTGTTCTTTGTCTTGTGCACAGTGCCTCACTTCTTAAAAAGGACAAGATGTCAAGTATAGAGAAATTTAGGTGAGCCTATGAACAGTATACTGTCACAATTATTAAAAGTTTACTAAAGGTTTTTTTCTTTTTCTTTTTTTTTTTTCTTTTGAGACAGGGTCTCGCTTTGTAGTTCAGGCTGGCCCTGAGCTCACTATGGTGCCCAGGCAAGCCGCCGCGAACTCAGCAATCCTGCCTCTGCCTCCCGAGTGCTGGGATGACAGGCGTGAGCCACCACGCCTGGCATTGTGGTATGCGGTGTTGATTGTTGGTGGGCATGTCTCCATGCCCAGCATTATATGTGGTTACCGGGGATCGAACTCAGGACCTTGCGCTTGCGAAGCAGGTGCCGGAACCACTGAGCTAACCCTCTGGCCCTAGGTTTTTTTCTTTTTGAGACAGGGTTTGGCTTTGTAGTTCAGTGTACCTTTCTAATTTGTCTTTGTTTTTTTTAACCTCTTACTTTCACACTAGATTAGAAACTCAGTTACTTTTGGTGGAACCTGTTTCTGGGGCTAAGGGGAAAGCTTTTGGACAAGAATTCTATACACACTCAAGTTTTGACTGCTCCTTCCAGGTGTGTCTTTTACCCACTTGTCAAGTTTTTTTTTTTTAAATTGAATTCTTTATTGGTACAATTTATATACATCTCAAAATCACATATAACATTGGGGAATTTGTACCAGTATATGACACAAGTTAATTCTCATTTTTACCCATATCCCTACCCACCCACACCTCCTCCCCCCCTTTATACATGCTCTTTTATTTTCTTTCTGTATTCAAGTTTTTTTTTTTACTTAGACAAGGTCTCTTAATGTTCAGTCTGGCCCTGAGCTCACTATATAGCTAATTCAGTTTAGTCTGGAACTCCTGGCAATCCTCCTGCCTCTGCCTCCTGAGTGCTGGGATTACAGGCATGAGCCACCATGCCTGGTGTTGTGACAGTGTGGTATTGAAGCAGGAGAGCAAGGCCTAGCGCCACAGCTGAAATGCAAGTTTGTGTTCCCTAAAAATCAAAGAATGAATTTTAGGAAAGATGGAGGTTTGAGTAGGAAAATTTTATTGAGAGGAAGCTGCTGCCTTAAGAGAGACAGAAGGGGGAACTCGGAAAGTGGGCAACCCCAGGTGCTTCTTCCAGGGGAATTTTATAGACCAAAATCACAAGGTGGGTGGGTTCAAACATAGGGTCACCAATGAGGAATCAAGCTTTAGAGGGTCTTTTTTTTTTTTTTTTGAGACAGGGTCTCTTGGGCTGGCCCTCAGCTCACTGTGTAGCCCAGGCAAGCCTCAAACTCAGCAATCCTCCTGTCTCTGCCTCCGAAGTGCTGGGATTACAGGCGTGAGCCTCCATGCCCAGCTAGAGGGTCTTTCTTGTTTGGAGACAGGTGGTTCAAGGTCCTGCCCATTATCTGGGGATTTTGTAATCACTGCCTTCCAGGGAGGGGCTGGATCCAGACCTTGACCTTCCCTCCTAGGTGGAGAATGAGGCCTGTAGTATAGTTTCTCATTGATAGTTTCCCATTGATGGCTTTTCTACCTATAATAGTATGAGGATTGAGACTTTGCGCTTGTCAGGCAGATGCTGGAACCTCTGAGCTAAATTCCTGGCCCTCAAGTTTTTTGTTGGTGGTGTGGTTAGTGTGAGGTTTTTAATTTTGTTGGTAGTGTTGCAATTTTTAAAAATTTAATCTAGGGCTGGAGATTTAGCTCAGTGGTTCTGGCGCCTGCCTTGCAAGTGCCAGGTCCTGAGTTCGATCCCCAGTAACCACATACAATGCTGGGCATGGTGACTCATGGCCACCAGCCATCAATACCACATACTACAGTGCCGGGCGTGGTGGTTCACGCCTGTAATCCCAGCACTCAGGAGGCAGAGACAGGAGGATTGCTGAGTTTGAGGCTTGCCTGGGCTTCATAGTGAGCTCAGGGCCAGCCTGAACTACAAAGGAAGGCCCTGTCTCAAAAAAAAAATTAATCTAATTTATTAATTTATTAAAGATGAAATCTTCATAGGCTAGCCTTCAAATTTCTAGGCTCAAATCACATATGGTTAGGAGTCTACATTTTATTTTATTTTAATTAATTATTTAATTAATTTGAGACGGGGTCTCCTCTTTGTAGTTTAGGATGGCCCTGAGCTCATTGTGTAACCCCGGCTGGCCTTGAATTCACAGCAATCCTCTTGCCTTTGCCTCCAGAGTGCTGGGATGACAGGTGTGAGCCTCCATGCCCTGCACTGTGGTATGTGTACTAGGGATCGAACTCTGGACCTTGCTCTTGTGAACCACTGAGCTAAATCCCTGGCTCAGGACTCTGCATTTTAAAGAGGATGCTGGTGCTGCAGAGATCTCATGTTAGAAATATGGCTAATATAAATTGGATGTGGTGGTGCATACCTGTAATCCTAGTTTTTGGAAGGTTCAGGCAGGAAAATCACAGAGTTCAAGGCCAGTTTGGGCCACATAGTGAGAGACCTGGTCTCAAAAAACAAAACAGGGACTGGCGATTTAACTCAGTGGTTCCAGCTCCTGCCTAAGAAGCGAAAGGTCCCTGGTTGGATCCCCAACACACCACATACCACAGTGCCGGGCATGGTGGCTCACGCCGGTAATCCCAGCACTCCAGAGGCAGAGACAGGAGGATTGCTGAGTTTGGGGCTTGCCTGGGCTACACAGTGAGCTCAGGGCCAGCCTGGACTACAAAGCCTAGACCCTGTCTCAAAACAACAACAACAACAAAAACAATAATTTAAAAAAAACCCATCCAAAGAACAAAGAAATATGGCATATGTGACAGAGTAAAATGAAAATATTTTCGTGGTCAGGAAAAATGTTGTGTTGGGTATTGGGAGTTAGGCATCTATACTTGCTTTTCCTGAGTTTTCTTCTTCTTAACCTCAATAGCAACACCTTCTGGAGAACATTGAGGACAGAGGCAGCAACAGGTCATTTAAAAATATTAATTTATTTTTTGGATAGGGTTTCAGTCTGTAACTCAGGCTGGTTTAGATGTATTGGTAATCCTCCCGCCTCAGCCTCCCAAGTACTATTGCAGGAGTGCACCCACCTGGCCAACTGGTCATTTTAAAGCTGGATCACCAGTTTCTTATCAGGCTGAATAAGCACAGACTGAGATAAATGGCCACAGACAAGACAAGCGGCGGTTTCAGCAGCACTTTCTGGAGCTTCAAACTTTGTCTCAAACTACTGTGTTAAATTAGACAGAAATACTATTCAATCTGGCTATTCTTTGAAAATAATTTTGGTTCAGTAATTTCAGAGTTTGTGAAATGTCTTAATAACCCACACAATAGAAAAGGTGCTTGTGACCTCATTGTGTATTCTCATTGATTACTGTGAACACAGAGCTACTAATGGTGAGACAGGAGTCAGGAACCCTGGCTTCTATTCCTACCATGTCAAGTAGTTTTCTTCTTGCTTTAATTTACTTTTTTTTTTTTTTTTTTTTGAGACAGAGTTTTGTATTGTAGTTCAGGCTGGCCCTGAGCTCACTATGTAGCCCAGGCAAGCCTCGAACTCAACAATGCTCCTGTCTCTGCCTCCTGAGTGCTGGGATGACAGGCGTGAGCCACCACGCCCGGAATTGTGGTATGTGGTAGATTGCTGGTGGGCATGAGCTACCACACCCAGTAATGTATGTGGTTACCTGATTGAACTCAGGACCTTGCACTTATGAGGCAGGCGCCTGAACCACTGTGCTAAATCTCTGGCTCTAATTTACTTAGTTTTGAAAGTTTTCTCAGCAGATAATTCCATGTCAGCAGGCACATGTCAGAAAGGAAGATGTCTGCAGTGCTGTGACAGGGACCGTGTGTCATCTTGGGACCCACTGATGATGCAGAGCTTATTCTCTGGCAGTGAGGTATCTGCTCCCCGTTAGTACCAACCAGAACCCAGTGGGGTTTCCTAATTGGCAGTGGATTGGTTGCAGTAGGGCATGTACACTGTCAAGTTTATATTTGGTCCTTTCCTCTAAACATGAAAAAACCCTTTACCTGGATGTAGTTACAGTTGAGTGCACTTGATATATAAAATGTCATACATTAAAAATTGAATCTGGTCTGTATGAGGTTTTCTTGTTTACTGATGGCTAGCTGAAGTGATAGATTATAAGTACCTTATGGAATAAAAAACCTGAGGAATCATTTAACCCAGCAGTCTCATTTTACATTTGAGGGAACTCAGCCCCAGAGGGTGACTCACTCAAGGCCATAGTGAGTGTCAGATTAAACCAGTGCTTCAGTGAAACAGAAACTCCCACATGCAGCTTTCAAGGTTTCTTGTGTCCTACTCACAAATTCATTTAGGGCTAACTTTTTTTTGGAGACAGGATCTCGCTTTGTGGCTCAGGCTGGTCCTGAGCTCACTATGTATCCCAGGCTAGCCTGGAACTCACAGCAATCCTCCTGCCTCTGCCTCCCGAGTGCTGGGATTACAGGCATGAGCCACCATGCCCAGCACTATGGTATGTGGTGTGTTGGGGATCGAACTCTGGACTTTGTGCTTGCTAGGCAGATTCTAGAATTGCTGAGCTAAATCCCTGGCATAGGGCTGTTTTATACACATACAAGAATAATGTAAGTGGTCAGTGAGAAAATTTCTTTTTAAAGTAGATACTTATTTTTCACAAGGTATGGTTTTTGATCTTCCGAAGTGTCTTGTTTGGGGGGAGGTGATGCAGACTTTTTTCTTTCCTGGTCCTGGGAATCAAACTCAGGTCTTACTCTTGCTAGGCAGGCACAGTGCCTATGAGCTAAACTCCAGGTGTTGTATAGACTTTTATTTTTTGAGACAGGGTCTTACTTTGTAGTTGAGGCTGACTCTGAGCTCAGTATGTAGCTCTGGCAAGCCTCAGCAGTCCTCCTGCCTCTGCTTCCTGAGTGCTGGGATAACAGGCATGAGCCACCATGTCTGGCACTGTGGTATGTGGTACTGATTGTGAGTCACCATACCCAGCATTGTTGTATGTGGTTACTGGGGATTGAACCAGGGACCTTGCACTTGCCAGGCAGGTGCCAGAACCACTGAGCTGAATCTCTGGGCCTGTAGACTTTTTTTTTTTTTTTTTTGAGACAGGGTCTCGCTTTGTAGTTCAGGCTGGCTCTGAGCTCACTATGTAGCCCAGGCAAGCCTCGAACTCAGCAATCCTCCTGCCTCTGCCTCCTGAGTACTGGGATTACAGGAGTGAGGGGCCTATAGACTTTTAATTCATGTTCCTACTCTCTTATCTGTGGCAGGGGAATTGGGAATGGTATCCTGAAGTTCCCTGAAAAGACTATGCTGTGTCTTTTCTCTGGTATGAGAAACTGAAGATGTAAATGAGTTTTAAAATGTCTGTTATATATTGGGAAATAGAAAATATTCAAAGGGAAAAGGGTATAGCGGTAAGTAAAGAAGGGAAAGAAAAAATTTGATGGTAAAAGGAAGCAAAGCTTTTGTATATAGATGGTGGTGGGGTTGTAGGGTGAACAGGGAATTGGGAAAAATGAGAATTAAGTCATGTCATATACTGGTACAAATTCTCAATGTTGAGTGTGATCATGATGTGTATATAAAATGTACCAACAAAATCAATTAAAAAGACTAGCCAGTTAGATTCTTGGATGGGAGTATGATTAGATTTGACTTTCTAAGGAATCTTTTCCCATCATCCAGAAAGGAAGAATCTAGAGTCTGAATCCCACACTCCTTAATTAGACCCTGTGTTCTTTCTGGGCTTGAGCTGGGTTGGGGGTCTGTACAGCTTAGGATCCATTCATCCCAGACCTGCCCAAAGCCAGATTTGGTGTTTTGTGGAGTTGAAACAGTACACAACAGTTGGCAAGAAGTACAGTTGCCCTTGCTTTCTGCAGGCTGCTGACTTACCTAAACCAGACCCCAGATCCACTGCAGGCTGGCTGCAGAAGAGGAAACTTCTTTGATCCTAAACCACTATGTGTCATTTCTGTCTTTGGCAGTTTTGAGCTAAATAAGTGTCCCCTGGTTTCCGGAAGTTTGTGCTTTAAAGCTTCAGCATTTCAGCTATATCTGTCTCTCATCTCACCTATGGGTTATTTTGTCCCCTCAGAATACAGTTTTGAGATCAGACTTATTCCTGGGTTGAGTTAGACTCTTTCCCCAAGCCTCTGAACAGGGTGAGAGGCTATCCTGTCCCCATCTCTCTGGGAGTGGTGGAGTGCTAACTTCTGGTTGTGGCTTTGTAGATCTTTTCCTAGAGTGATCTAGAACTCTGGAGCTTGTTCTCTGTAGAAGGGCCCTGCAGGGTTCTTTACGGGCTTTAGACCTGATCCTTTCTAGTATACCCTCCCCCATCACTCAGAGAAGGAGCTGGTGTATGTTTGCTCTAGGTAATGCATAAATTGCTCTGGTCTTTTAGGACCCAAGGAAGAACTAATACATCTAGAAAAGATAAGGATGGTCAATTTTAGAAGGAAACTTAGCCACCCAGAAGTCCTATATGGGATATCTCATATAGATATGGGCAGGAAAAAGCTGATGGGCACTACCTTCTAGAGCTGCTTTGAGCTTCTCTAGACATTGCCAGCTATCACGAAAAGAAGTTCTGCTGGCTTTAGAGTATTCAGCAGTTCCAGAAAGCCCTTCCTTTATTCCAAGTCTAGCCAACTAGAATCACATTGAAATGGGTGCCTAGCTGCTCCAGGACCACCCTGTTGGCTGTGCAGAAGCCACCAATCCTCCAGAGTGCAGCATTAGGTTGATTAATAATGTAACGTCTCACCGGGCATGGTGGTTCACTCCTGTAATCCCAGCACTTGGGAGGCAGAGACAGGAGGATTGCTGAGTTCGAGGCTTGCCTAGGCTAGATAGTGAGCTCAGAGCTAGCCTGAACTATAAAAGCGAGACCCTGCCTCAAAAAAAAAAAAGTAACGTCTCCCTAGTTTGTGCCAAGGCCCAGTGCCCATGTTGGGTGCCTAGAGTGGAGGCAAGTTGGCATTCCTGCCCACTCACTCTGACAAAAGGCAACCACAGGTTTGAAGATCTTCAGGAACTCAGAGACCAGTAGGGTGAAGTTGCCAGGTAGATGGTGTCTCTGCCAGCCATCTTTGGAATTCCAGAAGCCAAAAGTGACTTTGGTTTTTTTTTTTTTAGACAGGGTCTTGCTTTGTAGTTCAGGCTGGCCCTGAGCTCACTATGTAACCCAGGCAAGCTTCGAACTCAGCAATCCTCCTGTCTCTGCCTCCCAAGTGCTGGGATTACAGGTGTGAGCTACCACACTCAGCATGGTGGTATGTGGTATTGACTGCTGGTGGGGGTGAGTCACCATGCCCAGCATTATTGTATGTGGTTACTGGGCCTAGAAATGTAATTTTTTAAAATTGACTAACCTCACTTGTTTTGTTTATTATTTTAAAAACTGTTTGGGATATGACTTAGCAATGAAGATGGACTGTATAGGTTAGTTGAAATAGTGAGACTTGAAGTCACAAGACATGATTTAAATCTCAGTTGCAGTTTAAGTTGATTGTTTTGCACTGTATTTGTTAATTAAAAGGACCAAATGGCACTTTTTGTCTACTTTCCAGATTTGTGAGAAAAAAATCTTAGAGAAGTCCTTGCTATTCACCTTTGATTATTCATTTCTGATTTTCTCATCTTTCAATGAAGAAAGCATCAGTTAGCTCTTATATTTTAGTTCTTTTTTGCTTAAAGTAAGTGCTGAGTGTTTGTAGAAATGTTTTCTGTTTGGAGTGCTCTTCATGTGAAACCTCTGTCTCCTCAACAGGCAGTTGTGGTGCAGAATGGCTGACCTCAGTCTCGCAGATGCATTAACAGAGCCACCTCCAGAAATCGAGGAAGAGATCAAGCGGGACTTCATGGCCACCTTGGAGGCAGAGGCCTATGATGATGTTGTGGGGGAGACTGTTGGAAAGACAGACTATATTCCTCTTATGGATGGTGATGAGAAGACTGGGAATTCAGAGTCAAAGAGGAAACCATGTGCAGATACCAGCCAGGAGGAAGGCAAGTACTTAAACCAAACTAGACACATCTTTTTAGAAAGGAGATTGGAGACCAGAGATTTAGCTCAGTGGTTCTGGTGCCTGACTTGCAAGTGCAAGGTCCTGAGTTTGATCCCCTGTAACCACATACAACAGTGCTGGGCATGGTGACTCATGCCCACCAGCAATCAGTACCACATACCACAGTGCCGATGGTGGCTCACACCTGTCATCTCAGCACTCGGGAGGCAGAGACAGGATTGCTGAGTTTGAGGTTTGCCTGGGCTACATAATGAGCTCAGGGCCAGCCTGAACTACAAAGGGAGACCCTGTCTCAAAAAACAACAACAACAAAAAAAACAAAACAAAAAAGAAAGGAGATTGTGCTTAGTGTCATAATCTTAGAAATCCTGAGGAAAATGAGTCATTTAGTTTTTGTTTTTTAGGTTAGTAAGAAACTCAGGAGGCAGAGGCAGGAGGAGGATTATTGTGATTATTGTGAATTCGAGGCCAGCCTGGGCTACATAGTGAGCTCAGGGCCAGTCTGAGCTACAAAGCCAGACCCTGTCCCCCTGCTCCCTGCCAAGAACCCCCCCAAAAAAACCCATTGAATTTCTTGGTACATTTTAGGTATACATTATGGTCACGTTGATCATGTGTACCTGTATGTGATATATCTTGGTTCTTGTTTTCTCCCCATTTCCCTTTTCCCTTTCCATTCTTGTACTGCTCCCCATTTACAAAAACCTTCTGTTTCTTCCTTTTTTTCTCATAGTTTTTTCTTGCCGTTTCTTTTTCTCCACACTTCTCCTTACTTTCCCTTACCTTTTGGGCCTTTTCTTCCTATTTAACATTATCTGTTATATATTTTGGTCCTCATTTACTCTTGCAGTTTAAAGTTTCTTATGTTTCAACCACCATATAATCTTTTTGCAGTACTGGGGATTGAACTCTGGCCCTTGTGTGTCCAAGGTTGGTGTGGTACCACTTGAGCTAAATCCTCAGCCCTGACCAACCACCATGCAATCTCTTTTTTTTTTTTTTTTTGAGACAGGGTCTCGCTTTGTAGTTCAGTCTGGCCCTGAGCTCACTATATAGCCCAGGCAAGCCTCGAACTCAGCAATCCTCCTGTCTCTGCCTCCCGAGTGCTGGGATTACAGGCGTGAGCCACCATGCCCGGTACTGTGGTGTATGGTATTGATTGCTGGTGGGCGTGAGTCACCATGCCCAGCATGGTATGTGGTTATGGGGGAATCGAACTCAGGACCTTGCACTTGAACCGCTGAGCTAAATTTGAGCTAAATCTCTGGCCCCCATCATGGAACCTTAACTCCCTAAATTAAGATGCCTGCAGAACCTTTTCTTCAAAGTAGTTTTGTAAAGTTAACTTATATATAAGATTCTGTGATTAGATTAGAATTTAACTAAGACAGGAATGAGGTGTCACTTACTGTCTTTGGGAAATCCTAGAGTAAGATTAAAACATTAAAGCCTTTCAAAGAGATTTCTTACTTTCTTTTTTTTTTGAATTTTTTGAGACAGGGTTTCTCTTTGCAGTTCAGGCTGGCCCTGAGCTCACTATGGAGCCCAGGCAAGCCTCCAACTCAGCAATCCTCCTGTCTCTGCCTCCCGAGTGCTGGGATGACAGGTGTGAGCCACCACTCCCGGCACTGTGGTATGTGGTATTGATGGCTGGTGGGTGTGGGTCACCATGCCCAGCATTCTATGTGGTTTCCAGGATTGAACTCAGGACCTTGTGCTTGTGAGGCAGGTGCTCGAACCACTGAGCTAAATCACCGGCCCGAGATTTCTTATTTTTATGTATTATGAGTTGGTTTGGTAATACTTAGTTCAGGCTGGCCTTGAACTCACTATGTAGCCCAGACTAGCGTGGAACTCAACAACAATCCTCCTGTCTCTGCCTCCTGAGTGTTGGAATTACAGCTGTGAGCCACCATGCACAGCTGAATGTTGGTCTTTAATTGTAATGTCTTTATTTGAATTTAGAATTGAGGCCATGCTAACTTCATAAAATAAATTGAGAAGGTGTTCTCTTTTCTGTTTTCTAGAATAGTTTGTATCAGAATTGAGTTTTTACTTTATAAGTATTATTTTTTCTTTTTTTGAGACAGGGTCTCACTTTTGTAGTTCAGGCTAGCTGTGAGCTCACTATGTAGCTTAGGCAAGCCTCGAACTCAGCAATTCTCCTGTCTCTGCCTCCCGAGTGCTGGGATTACACGCATGAGCCACCAGGCCCGGCACTTTATAAGTATTTTTGAGA
>PVIC010017388.1:0-13247 GCA_004025085.1 Thryonomys swinderianus | reverse complement strand
TTTTTTTTTTTTTTTGAGACAGGGTCTCACTTTGTAGTTCAGGCTGGCCCTGAGCTCACTATGTAGCCTGGGCAAGCCTCGAACTCAGCAATCCTCCTGCCTCTGCCTCCTGAGTGCTGGGATTACAGGCCTGAGCCACCACACCCGGCACTGTGGTATGTGGTATTGATCGCTGGTGGGCGTGAGTCACCATGCCCAACATTGTATGTGGTTACTGGGATTGAACTCAGGACCTTGTGCTTGCGAGGCAGGTGCCAGAACCACTGAGCTAAATCTCCGGCCCTGTTTTCTTTTTTTTTTAGACAGGGTCTCGCTTTGTAGTTCAGGCTGGCTTTTAGCTCACTATGTAGCCTAGGCAAGCTTCAAACTCAGCAATCTTCCTTCCTCTGCCTCCTGAGTGCTGGGATTACAGGCATGAGCCACCATGCCTGGCACTGTGGTATTTAGTATTGATTGTTGGTGGGCGTGAGTCTCCATGCCCAGCACTGTATGTGGTTACCGGGGATCAAACTCAGGGCCTTGAGCTTGCGAGGCAGGTGCCGGAACCACTGAGCTAACCCTCTGGCCCTCTGTTTTCTTTTTTTCAGTGTGAGTGTTATATCTGTCTCCATCCTCTGACATTGCACTCCTTACTTTTTAAATACTTAATAAATGTAGATTTCTTATAGACACCATGTAAATGGGTCTTTTTACTCAAGCTGAGGCTCTTTTGTCACATTATTGGTATATTTAGGATGTAGGCATATATCATAATTATTGGTATGGTGTTAAATTTGTAAATCTTGCTAATTGCTTTCTTTCGTTGATTTTTCTTTTCGTGGTTCTAGGGATTGAATCCAAGGTGTTGCACATGCTGGGAAGAACTCTGGAACTGAGCTACTTCTGTTTCATGTTTTTTTTTTCCTTCCTAGTACCAGAACTCGGGTACCAAATTTACTCTTGCCAGGCAAACACATCACTACTGAGCTACATTTCTTGATGATTCTATTGTTAACTCCTTCAATATTGGGTTATTACATTTCTTTAAAAAATTGTTTTGGGGGCTGGAGATTTAGCTCAGTGGTTCTGCTACCGGCCTGTCAAGGTCAAGGTCCTGAATTCATCCAGTAATCACATACAGCAGTACCAGGTGTGGTGACCCATGCCCACCAGTAGTCAGGACCATATACCACAGTGCAGGGTGTGGTGGCTCATGCCTGTCATCCCAACACAGGGGAGGCAGAGGCAGGAGGATTGCTGGGTTTGAGGTTGTCTGGGCTACATAGTGAGCTCAGCGCTGGCCTGAACTACAAAGGGAGACCCTATCTCAAAAAATAAAAAGTTTTATAGGGGGCTGGGGTTTTATCTCAGTGGTTCCAGTGTCTGCTTTACAAGCACAGGGTCCCGAGTTTGATCCCAGGTACCACATACCATAATGCCAGGTGTGGTAACTCATGCTTGTAATCCCAGCATTGGGGAGGCAGAGGCAGGAGGATTGCTGTGAGTTCCAGGCTAGCCTGGGCTACATAGTGAGTTCGGGGCCAGCCTAAACTACAGAGTGAGACCCCATCTGAAAGAAAAAAACCAGAACATTTTGTAGTAACTCAGAATATACAGTGTACATCTTTAGGTTTTCCCAGTTTACCTTTTAGTAATACTGCTGCGCTTTGTATAGTAAAAAGTCTATGCACTGCCAGGTGCAGTAGCACATGCATGTAATCCCAGATACTTGGGAGGTTAAAGCAGGAAGAATGCAACTTTGAGGCCAGCATGGATAATTTCATGAGACCTGTATCAAAAAGATCCATGTTGGATTACTTACCTGACATATGTGAGGTCCTGGGTTCATTGCCTAGCCCAGGAAAAAAAAAAAAATCACACAAAATTGTAAATGTCCCAATTTCAGGTTCAGTTTTTATTTTTTCGTATATTTGATTTTATGTATGTCAGTAACCCTTATAATTCGTATTTGTCTTTTTTTTTGAGACAGAGTCTCGCTTTGCAGTTCAGGCTGGCCCTGAGCTCGCTAGGTAGCCCAAGAAAGCCTCGAACTCAGCAATCTTCCTACTTCTGCCTCCTGAGTGTGGGATTATAGGCATGAGCCACCACACCTGGCATTGTGGTGTGTGGTACTGATTACTGATGGGCATGAGTCACCACACCCAGGATTGTTGTATATGGTTATTGGGGATCGAACCAGGGACCTTGTGCTTGCTAGGCAGGTGTTGGAACCACTGAGCTAAATCTCTGGTCCTGTACTTTTATTTACAATGAATACAAATAACATCAAAGGTGTCTTTTTAGCTGTAAGAGCTACCATTTGGCATTCTTCATTTCTTTGTGTATATCCAGTTTGCATCTATTACCAGGTTCTCCTACTTGAAAAACTTCTCATAATATTTACTAAAATGTAGATGTGTTGACCTTAAATGATCTTAACTTTGGCTTTTTTGAAAAATACACCCTCAGTTTTGGAAGATACTTTGGCTAGGTCTAGTTTGGTTTTTTGTGTTTTTTTTGAGACAGGATCTTGCTTTGTAGTTCAGGCTGTCCCTGAGCCCAGACTAGCCCCGAACTCTCAGCAATATTCCTGCTTCTGCCTGCTGAGTGCTGGGATTGCAGGTGTGAGCCACCACACCCAGCATTGTACTATATGGTACCTTGGATCGAATTTGGGACCTTGGGCTTGCCAGGCAGACACAGAACCACTGAGCTAAATCCCTGGCCCGCAGGTCTAGTATTCTGTGTTGACGCTTTTTCTTTCTGTGCAATTGCTGCTTCCTGACTTTGAGAGCATTGCATCCCAATAAACCCATCCTTAAATGGAAATTATTATATGTAAAAAATGGATTGCTCTTTCCTGAGTATCTTACTTAGGAAGCTTCACAGCTTGTCACCCCAGAGCACTGTGAAGTACTGGCCCTGTGACTGACTGGGAATCGTGGCCTGCTGCCGTTATCCCTTTGTGAGAACCTGTTGTACTGTGTATTGCCAATCTAGGAAGAGGTAAAAATCTAAAATACACTTTCTAGCCAGGCATAGTGGCTGCACAGCACTAAGGAGGCTGAGGCAGGAGGTTTGCTGCAAGTTTGAGGTCAGCCTCAGGTATATAGTGAGTTCTAGGCCATCCTGAATTATATAGTAAGCCTGTCTCAAAAAAACAAAAAGAAAGACTTTCTGTTGAGTGTTTGTAACTTCATACAGCTGAAAAATTTGGGTTGGACCATCACTGTCTGTCATCAGCTGGTAGCTCTGTAGTGTAGGTATCACCCTGTGCCTTCCCGGCTGTGTAGTTTCTGGTAAGAAGTCTGTTGCGATCCAGTCCCTCTGACCCATCTGACTGCCTTTCAGGGTTTTTATCTTTGGCCACTTGAGTGTGTTGTGTTCATGTGCTCCTTTGTTCTTTTTCTTCTGCCTGAGGTTCTTCCAGCTTCTTGATCTATTTATTAGATTTGGGGTGTTATTTTAAAAACTATTTCTGCTGCTTGATCATTTTTCTGGAATTTTTTTTTTTGTTTTGAGACTGGGTCTTGCTTTTGACTCTGAGCCCACTAGGTAGCCCAGGCAAGCCTTGAACTCAGCAATCCTCCTGCCTCTCATTCCCGAGTGCTAGGATTAGAGGAGTGAGCCTACATGCCCAGCTGTTCTTCAGGAATTCTCACTAGAATTTTTGTTGGATTGTTATTGTCCCAAAGTCCCAAGAAGCTCCAGTTTCCTCCGCGCTTTTGCCTTGTGTTTTGTTTGGTCAGAGCTTTCACTTTTTTGGTGGTACTGGGAGTGGAACCCAAGGTGCTATAACACTGAGCCTACATCCCCATCCTTTTTAATTTTTAATTTTGAGATAGGATCTCCCTAAGTTGCCTAGCGTGGCCTCAGACTTGCAATCCTGCTGCCTCAGTCTCAGTAGTACCTGGGAGTACAGGTACTCACCATGCATTTGAAAAAATCTTTAATATTTATGATTTAAGATTTTTCTAACACTTGTGTTTTAATCTTTCATATATTTTTCCATTGTTCTGCATCTTTCTTCTCCATCTCTTTATGCATGTTTTCACCTTTTCTACTGTAGACTTTCACATATTAAGCCTAGTAAAAGGTGGACTGGGAAAATAGATCAGAGCTAGGACACTTGCCTAGCATGGGTGAGCCCCTGGGTTTGATCTATAGCAAAAAAACACATACAAAGCAGAGTTATTTTTTTTTCTCTCCCATTCACCATGTTACTTAAAACGTCTGTCTAGTAATTTGAATATCTTGGTCATCTCTTAGCTTGGCTGTTTTGCTGTTTTGTTCTTTTTCTCCTTTCTCCCCCAGCTCCATCTCTCTTTCTTTTTGCCTCTTTTTTTTTTTTTTAAAAAGTAGGGGCTCAATATGTAGTTGAGACTGGCCTTGAGCTCACTATGTGTCCCAGGCTGACCTCAAACTCAATTTGAAGTGATTCTCCTGCCTTAGCCCTCTGAGTGCACCCTGATTATGCGTGTGCACCCCTTGGGTGTTTGTTTCTAATGCACTTTTCCTCCGGCGTGTGTGTGTGTGTGTGTGTGTGTGTGTGTGTGTGTGTGGTTCTTAATTTTTGAGAAAATGCTGGCGTTCAAGTCTACCAGATGCAGAGCATGTCTGTGGGTTGAGTCAATTTTTAGCAGGCGCTGGGCTGGTTTTGGGATGTGTTGCTGTGATTGCTCGTGGGCTTTACTTCTTGGCTTACAGTTGGAAGTGAGGAACCGGAAGGCTTTTCCTCCATAATCACACAGCACTGCAAATTTGGGTCTTGCGTGTGTATTTACCTCTCAGGAGAGCCTTCCTCTCTATTGTTGCCCTTCTTTTCTCAGAAGAATGCCAGCCTGGTGGTGTAGGCAGTGTTTTGTCTTGTTTTGTTTCCTACTGTTTTTGCTCAGCCCTGTGTTCCTGCTGTATTCCTGAATGGCAGGGTCTGCTCTTGAGGTGTGGGTGTAGTCAGGATACTTTTCTGTTCTCCCTGCTGCAGGGGGCAAAGGTTTGGCACTCCTTTGCCTAGGGGAGAAAGGCCCTTGGTGCAGGGCTTCGTGCCTTTCACCACATCTGCACCAATGTAGGACTTCTCTTCACCCTGCCTGAGAGTTCTCTGTGTGTCTAGTGAAGACAGTACTAAAACTCTGCATCTGTGTGTCCAGGACTTGACAGTCTCAAGCTAGGTTTCGCTCACCTTTAAACAAGTCATTGGAAATTTTAGTTGAATTCTTACCATCTACTTGCATGTTATCAAGATACAACTCTGTGTGGCCACCTGACACAGGAGTGGCCTGTGCTCTGACACAGGAGCGCTAGTGCTCAATGTCTGATCCTAGGGGTTTGTTATTTGGATTTCATGCTACTTGGTGGCCCTAATACCTGAGCTTTCTTGTGAATTCAAGGTACGACTTTGTAGTTGTTCTGGCCTTTTCCTGTTAGGATAGGATTGTGCTTGCTTTTGGCTTTCTACAGCCTAAGGGGAAAAGGAAAACCTACTGGGTGTGCATATGGTTTATTTGGGGCAGTTGGTATCTATAAGTCATCAGGGAAAGTACTGAGTTTAATATTTAATTATATCACTATAGATATGTATTCCAAGAAACCAGTTTAATTTCCTTTGGAAGACAGGAATATCTACAAGTATTTTCATTTAGTCCATAGTAATTTTTTCGTTCCCTAATTTAAAAATAAAAGAAACTTATGAAGAAAGAGAATGATAAGTTTGTAACATAGTAGTACCATAGTCCTGGCTAAAATGGGTCTTGCAGCACCATTCTCTAGCTCTAGCAGCAGTCCTAAATGGAAGCTGGCTGCTTTTTATTTCCTATTTTTCTTAGCACATGTTGAATTGCCATCTGGGCCCAGGCCTAGGTGAGTAAGCACAGTGAAGTAGTAACAATAGATTCTTTTTTGTACTTCTTCTTAAGTGACTTCATCGAAGTTAAGATTTAACTTGACCCAGGAGGAAAGTTTCATTGTTTTTGTGGTATCAGGGATTGTTCTGAGCCTTGTGCATAGGAGGTATCTGCTGCTGAACTGCAGCCTGTTCTTGGGAGGAATTTTGCTTATAAAAATTGTTGAGGGCCAGAGGGTTAGCTCAGTGGTCCCCGCGCCTGCCTCGCAAGCGCAAGGTCCTGAGTTTGATTCCGGTAACCACATACAATGCTGGGCATGGTGACTCACACCCACCAGCCATCAATACCACATACCACAGTGCTGGGTGTGGTGGCTCACGCCTGTTATCCCAGCACTCGAGAGGCAGAGGCAGAGGCAGGAGGATTGCTGAGTTCCAGGCTTGCCTGGGCACCATAGTGAGCTCAGGACCAGCCTGAACTACAAAGCGAGACCCTGTCTCAAAAAAAAAAAAATTGTTGAATCTTCCTTACTATTTTAATATGTAAATAACTTACAAGTAAAAGTATGATAAACTTAGGAAGTCTACTCCAGAAATTTGTAATAATGGATAGTTACTCTGGGAAGGAGAACTAGCTGACTAGGAAATAGAGGATGAGGGAGGAGACTTATTTTTACTGTGTATGCCTTTGGATCAACTGGATTTGGTATGTATGGATTTTTTAGCCTGTTCAAAAAATAATATGTTTATAAGAGTTAATAGAACTAATTTGTAAATTCCTCATTTTTTCCCCCACATTAGCTTCCTGAAGTTTATTGTAGAAGGCTTAGTTGAGAGAGTTAATAGAACTAATTTGTAAATTCCTCATTTTTTCCCCCACATTAGCTTCCTGAAGTTTATTGTAGAAGGCTTAGTTGAGAGTATAAGAGAGAAGGGGAAGGGGCTGTTTGGAGATTAAAGAAGAAAGGAAAGGAGTTTCCTTATTTGATATTGTAGAAAACTAATGCAGTGAGTGCATTCTCACTGAATGGCAACTTCTGTTGTTGCAAATCTGATTTTTAAATTTTATTTTATTTTATTTTTGAGACAGGGTCTCACTTTGTAGTTCAGGCTAGCTCTGAGCTCACTATGTAGCCCAGGCAAGCCTCGAACTCAGCAATCCTCCTGTCTCTGCCTCCCAAGTGCTGGGATTACAGGTGTGAGCCACCACACCCAGCACTGTGGTATGTGGTGCTGATTGCTGGTTGATTGCTGGTGGGCATGAGTCTCCACGCCCAGCATTTTATGTGGTTACCAGGGATTGAACTCAGGACCTTGCGCTTGGGAGGCAGGTGCCGGAACCACTGAGCTAACCCTCCGGCCCACAAATCTGATTTTTATAAATATCACACCAGTGAATTTTTTCTAGAATGATAAATTGTGCATTTCTGTTTGCTGGACAACATTGTAAAGATGGTCTTTCTTCTGAGTACATCTTCAGAAATGATGGGAGGGCTCTAGACCTCATTGTTTTCATTATACATCCCAATTTTAAGTTCAATTTTTTTTTTTTTTTTTTTTTGGACATAGGGTCTTGCTTGTAGTTCAGGCTGGCTCTGAACTCACTATGTAGCCCAGGCAAGCCTCAAACTCAAAGCAATCCTCCAACTCACAGCGGTCCTCCTGCCTCTGCCTCCTGAATGCTGGCATTACAGGTGTGAGCCACCCACCCGACCTTGTGGTACATGGTACTAATTGGTGGTAGTGTGAGTCACCACACCCAGCACTATGGTATAAGGTTATCAGGATGGAATTTGGGATCTTGAGGTTGCAAGGCAGATGCGGGAACCACTGAGCTAAATCCCCAGTCCTTAAATTTTTGTTTCTGAAGAAGTTCAGTAATTGATCACTGATGCTCTTGATATATAATTTTTTTTTTTTGAGACAGGGTCTCGTTTTGTAATTCATACTGGCCCTGAGCTCACTATGTAGCCCAGATAAGCCTCAAACTCAGCCATACTCCTGCCTCTACCGCCCAAGTAATGGGGTTTTAGGCATGAGCCATCATGCCTGGCTTGATACATAGTTTTGCAGCAGTTTCAGGCCAACCAGTGAATGTGGTTTTCCTGCATCTAGGAGAAAAAGGCATAGTTGAATGGGTTATACAGAGTAAGATTCTTTGGACAATGGTGTTTTTATTTCCCTTAATTCTTGTATACTTACCCTAACTGCTTTCACTTTAAAAATGACTGTATGGAAATAGGACTGCCTTACGTTGTTTAGCACAGGGTAGGAAAGTTGTTTTTTTCCCTAAGTATTAATTCCTGCTCTAAACCTGGAAACATCAGTTTCTGCCACAGGTGCTGTGTTTTTTGAAGTTGTCGAATGATATTTCAGATTCTCAATGTGAATGTTTTATATGCTTGTTGCCACGAGTTTGGTCATTGTTTTTAGGCCTTTCTGTGGATTTATTTATTTATTTAATTTTTTTTTGAGACAGGGTCTCGCTTTGTAGTTCAGGTTGGCTCTGAGCCTCACTATGTAGCCCAGGCAAGCCTCAAACTCAGCAATCCTCCTATCTCTGCCTCCCGAGTGCTGGGATTACAGGCATGAGCCACCACGCCCGGCACTGTGGCGTGAGGTATTGATTGCCGGTGGGAGTGAGTCTCTACGCCCAGCATTGTATGTGGTCACCGAGGATTGAACTCAGGACCTTGCACTTGCAAGGCAGGTGCCGGAACACTGAGCTAACCCTCCGGCCCTGGATTTATTATTATTATTCCAGTACTGGGTATCAAACTCAGGGTCTTGTTCTTGTGAGATAGGCATGGTGCCACTAAATTTCCCAACATACTATTATTATTTCCTTGTTTTTCATTTATTTTTGAAACAGTATCTTGCTAAGTTGCTGATTTTCCCAGGTTGGACACTACTACTTTAGGATTGCAGCATGCTGGGATTGCAGGTGAGTGCTGCCATGCCCGTTTATTACTTGAGTAGTTTCTTTGAGACAGGATCTCGCTATATTATAGATCAGGCTGGTTTTGAGCTTGTCGTTTAGGGCCGCCTTCTCTGATGTCCTTTCTCAGCTGTACAGGTACTGGGATCAAGGGCATGTGCCATTATGCCTGGACTTGGTTTTTTTGTTTTGTTTGTTTTTGCTTCAGAAACTATCTTCCTAAAAACTGTTCATTGTCAGTATTCTATTTTCTAGGCAAAGCAGACAGAAGACACAAGCTTTCTCTCAGATAAAAATAAAAGTAATCTGTTATTTTTTCTTCAGATGAACATCTAGCACATTGTTGAATTTTAGTCACAAATAGTTGCAAATTGTGGCCATGTCATTTACATTATTTTGTACCATTTGTGGCTAAGTAGTTCTGTTTGTGAGGTAGAGAGAATGCCTTTTCTGTAGTATATCAAGAGATCAAGGTGCGGGGTGTGGTGGCTCACACCCATAATCCCAGTATTTGAGAGGTAGAGCAGGATTGCTGTGAGTTCGAGGATAATTTGGGTTACATAGTGAGCTCAGGGCCAGCCTGAAGTACAAAGCAAGACCCTGTCTCAGAAAACTGGGGGGGAAAAAAACTCATGGAGGTAAAAGCTTATTTGTGTAAATAACCAATTCAGCTAGTGGCAGTGAACCTACAGCATGTGTGTCACAGTGGGCTGTTTGTATAATTGAAAGCTATGAAAGGTTCTGGGTTCCCACAGTATGGCTCCCTGACCAGCTTCCTCAGGCCCTAGGGGAGCTTGTTTGAAGCAAGAGTCAGAATTTCCGGGGATAGGGCCTGTCACCATCCTCTGAAGCCCTCATGGGTGACTTGGGTATATATCTGAGGCTGAGAAGCAGGAACCCAGGTGAGTAAGTCTAAGTCAGTCCCAGGAAGGAAGATAAATAGATGCTGCAGGATTTCTTTGTTCTGCTGCCTGGGTTTCTTTATGGAACCTTGTAACCAACCTAACTGGGCACCAGAGGGCAGTGTTGGCATGAATCTGCCAGTGCAGAAGAGATACCCTTGCCCGTGGTGCCAAAGCTGGCTCATTGTGATGCTGTTCTCACAGTACATGTACCCCTTGGCTGCTCCCACTTTCCTGCCGTGCTAGATTGATTTGCCAGCTTTGGGAATCTTAAATCACTTGGGAAGAGGAGATTAAGCAAAACAAAGTCAATTTGAATATCCTAAGTCCCAAAGAATGGGATTAGTTTTGAAAATATGTATGCAATTTTCAAAACAGTGTGTGTTTAGCCGAGGAAGTTTATTTCATGAAATGATCCTTTGGGAAAAGGATCAGTGAGAGAAGGCTGTGTTGTATCCTTTGAGTTGGATTCAGTAATGTACAATGTTCCAGGGGTTAGCGTTCAACAAATCTTAACTGGAAGAGAAGTTTACAGGGCTTTTTCCTACTGTAAAACCTGATTTTTATCATTATAATAATGTTTTTTCTCCTCTCCTGGTCTTAGGTTTTTAAATTTGGTATGTGTTCTGTACACGGTAGAATCACAGCCTCTCATTTCCTCCTAACCTTTTCTTTCCATTTATTTTAGTTTGGCTAAGTTTTTAAAATCTCTGAAGCTTTCACAAGTATGTCTGGAGCAGTTTTAGACCCACACATATCACTTAACAAGATCTGTATGCAATGCAAAAGTAGAGTGTAGTGCTCTCACAAATGTACTTCACAATTTATTGTTCATTTTAAGTTAATCTATACTCAGTGATACATTAATGGTTCTATGTGTGCTGACCAATTTACAATTAATGAGAATAACAACAGCCGTCTGGGGCCATACCACCCTGAATGCAGCTGATCTCATCTGACCTCGGAAGCTAGCAGGGTCAGGCCTGGTTAGTACTTGGAAGGGAGAATAACAATAGCCATTCACAGCATATTTGGCACTGCAAAATTACTTTCTCTTGTCCCATATTACCACCTACAAGCTCCCTTTACAGGTGAGGCTATTGAGGCTTAGAAACTTTGAGGGGGTTGCATTTGATCATTTAGTCAGTAGAGACAGAACTTCAGTTTGAACCCATGTCTGATTTTATTTTTTTATTGTATTGTATTTTTTTGAGACGGGGTCTCGCTTTGTAGTTCAGGCTGGCCCTGAGCTCACTATGTAGCCCAGGCAAGCCTCAAACTCAGCAATCCTCCTGTCTCTGCCTCCCCAGTGCTGAGATTGCAGGGGTGAGCCACCACGCCCAACACTGTGGTATGTAGTACTGATTGCTGGTGGGCGTGAGTCACCAGGCCCAGCATTGTTGTATGTGGTTACCTGGATTGAACTCAGGGCCTTGCGCTTGGGAGGCAGGCGCCAGAACCACTGAGCTAAATCTCCAGCCCATTTTGTTTTTTGAGACAGAGTCTTGCTATGTAGTTAATTCCCTATGTAGTCCAGGCTGAATGAATTCCTGCTGGTTGTTCTGCCTTAGTCTCTGAGTGCTTTAATTATAGATGTGCACTGCCACCATGCCCAGCTCAATTAACTTTTATTTTTTTTTATACTTTGAGTTTCTCATATAAGAGAAATCATACACTATTTAAACTTAATTACCAGGTTTTTCTGAGAGCTACCTAGCACAAAAAGCCAAAGAAATAACATATTTTACAAATTTTTTTTTTTTTTTTTTGAGACAGGGTCTCGCTTTGTAGTTCAGGCTAGCTCTGAGCTCACTATGGAGCCCAGGCAAGCCTCGAACTCAGCAATCCTACTGTCTTTGCCTCCCAAGTGCTGGGATTACAGGCGTGAGCCACCACACCTGGCTACAAATTTTTTTTTTTTTTTTTTGAGACAGGGTCTGGCTTTGCGGTTCAGGCTGGCCCTGAGCTCATTATGTAGCCCAGGCAAGCCTCGAACTCAGTAATCCTCCTGTCTCTGCCTCCCGAGTGCTGGGATTACAGGCGTGAGCCACCACGCCCGGCATATTTTACAATTTTTGATGTTATTATTAACATTAAAATTTGGTTTGGTTGGAAATGCTTTTCTCCCTCCCTCCCTCCTTCCTTCCCCCTCTCCCCCTTCCTCCCCTCTTCCTTTCCCCTCTCCTCCCCTCCCTCCTTCCTTTCCCCTCCCCTCCCCTCCTTTCCCTCCCCTCTCCTGGTGGTCCTGCTGTTTTGTCTTCCAGGAGCTGGGATTATAGGTGTGCATTATGATGCTTGGCTCTAGTACTTTATTCTTCAACCCCCCCCCCCCACCGTGTACCTTTCTGCTAATTTTTTTCTTTTTTTGCACAGAATCTCACTGTGTAGTTCAGGCCTTGAACTCATTATGGCCTTGAACTCATTATGTAGCCCAGGCTGATCTCCAATTTGAATGATTCTCTTGGCTCAGCCTCCCAAATGCTAGGATCACAGGTGCCACCGTGCCTGGCTCTGCTGTTTTTAAGCACTTGTGGTAGTATGTTATAGTTGACACATGTGCCCTACGTTTATGCATTTTAAACTTAATGACAGTGCCCAATTAAAATTGGATGTTCTGCAATCCTTCCCTCCTTTTTCCCTTCCTTCCTGCCCTCAGTTTTGGAATCCTTTCTTGGCCCAGTGTATTTGTTCTATAGTCTTTCTTTTTTTTCTGATTATTTTATTCATTCATTTATTTAATAGTTTGTACTGGGGTTAAATTTGAGACCTCGTACTTAGGAAGTAGGTACTAGAACCACTGAGCTAAATCCGTGGCCATTTTCTGATTATTTTAAACAATGCCATCATACATTGCTTATTTACATTTATTTTTATGTACTTTTATATCATTATGATTTAAATACCAAAAACTGATTAAGTGGACATTTCACAATTTGATAGGTCGCCAGACTATCACAAAAAGTTTGTTTCAATTTATGTTTCTCCTAATGGCATATGAGATTACCTATTTGCTAATACTGGCTACTATTAAATTACAAGATGGTTTTAGCATTCTTATGGCCAAAAGATGGTATCAATTTTTATAATTTCCATTTTTCTCTTTTTTTTTTTGGGAGAGGGTCTTGCTTTGTAGTTCAGACTGGGCCTGAGCTCACTATGTAGCCCAGGCAAGACTCAAACTCAGCAATCCTCCTGCCTCTGCCTCCTGAGTGGTGGGATGACAGGCGTGAGCCACCATGCCCAGCTAATTTCCATTTTCTTATAATCTGCATTTTAAAATGAAGCAGATTTCTAAAAAATGTATATTCTTTCTTGAGCTAGAAAGAATAAATCTTATTGTGTCAGAATCAAAAGGAATTTGTTTTTGCCAAATGTGGGATGGAACATATTTGGCAGACCTCTGAATAAGCATAGCATGTGAAGACTTATTAGGGTACGTGTTCCATAGTGCATATTTAGTAAGAGTTTATTATCCTTCACTCCTTTATGTCCCTCTTCGTGTACTGAATTTGTATGGTCTGCCATATTTTTTAAAATGGCTTTTTTCACGTGGCCCTCTTAGATAACAGTGGTCTTTTTTTTTTTT
>PVIC010017387.1:0-32841 GCA_004025085.1 Thryonomys swinderianus | reverse complement strand
TCCCTTTTCAGAGGAGCTGCGGTCTTCGGTGTCCCCTTCGAGCATTCGTGTCTAGTTTCTTCATCCCTCCAGGGCCGCCTTCAGCCTTTCCCCGGAGACTATTCATCCTTCAGTGAGCTTCCAGGCCTTCACCCTTCCACCCCGGACTGGTCTGCCCCGGCCCTCCAGCCGCCGGCGGCCGCTTTGGATTCTTCTGCCTCTGAGTCCGCCATTGTGCGCCCTGCTGCTTCGGGTCCTGTAAGCCTGCCTCATCTTTTCTGTATAATTACACACAGATTTTATATCAATTCCATTTCTCTAAAACAAAACCAAAAAAGACCCTGTACCTAATACAAGGTAGAAGGCGAGATAAATGATAGAGTCCATTTGTTCACTTACTATCACTGGAGCCAGGCAGGGCCTTAGAATATATGGTCCCTGACACGGAAAGGGAGAGATGGACGTTGAACAGAGGGTGGTTAAATAAGGAGAAGGGGGGCCGGAGGGTTAGCTCAGTGGTTCCGGCGCCTGCCTCGCAAGCGTAAGGACCTGAGTTCGGTCCCCGGTTACCACATATAATGCTGGGCGTGGTGGCTCACGCCTGTAATCCCAGCACTCGGGAGGCAGAGATGGGAGGATTGCTGAGTTCGCGGCGGCTTGCCTGGGCACCATAGTGAGCTCAGGGCCAGCCTGAACTACAAAGCAAGACCCTGTCTCCAAAAAGCAAAAAAAAAAAAAAAAAAAAAAGGAGAAGGGTTTGTCTCAAAGGAGTGTTAGGAGTACGAAGAATGAGGGGGGGAAGGGAGCAGCTGTTGTGGGGACACACGACACGTTCGATTGGTGCACACTGAGAGCACAGCTGAAGTGAGCCTGAATTGGTGGTGGGTCTGTGAGCACGGATCCTTTATTTTCTCGGCACCCATACTCGCTGATCTCAAGGCAGAAGTGGAAAGGCAACACTTGGGAATAGCCTGGGGTATTTTACCTATAATGTTCAACATAGCACATGTTGGAATTATAAGCCAAATTAGTGAAAATTCCCATCTACAATAAACTGTTTAATCAATTTTATTATTTTAGTATAAGTTAAAGAGTAGTAAATTACCCTTGGATATTTAATAAATATGAATGTTAATCATACATAAGTTAATTTGAGCACAGAGTGCACATGTGTTTTGTTTTTTTGTTTGTTTTGATGCCTTGAGCTTGCTTTGGAAAAAAGTAATGATTTTAAATTGAGTTCTCATAATTACTGTATGGGAGATTAGCTGTTCACTGAACTAGTTTCCTCTTTCCTGCACATCCGGCTTGATGAGGTTTCCTAGCTGCCTTTCACGTTGAAAATAGCTGAGTCCTGAACTCTACAAGCACGTGGCAATACATGTGCCACTTACTGACTAGGCCCATAGTAAGCAACGATGGCTCCAGCCTCCCCTTTCGTCTCTCTCTCTCCTGCTGGGTGGACTGCAGAGGACCCGTGGGTGACCCTGGAGGCCCAGGGCTTAAGAAAGCCAGTATTTCTGACTTTCATGAAAGGCTGTCCCCACAAAACCAACCGAACTCTCTATGAATGCAAAATAAGCTTCTCTTGGGTTAGACCTCTGGGCTTGATTTGTAATTGCATGTAGCTGGCATTTCTTCCCCCAGCTATCAATCAGACAGGCAGTTGGAGAACTGACTGATCCTGCAGTTATCTAGTCCAAAACAAGAGCAAGCCCTTTGCAAACTCAAATTTATTTATGCAAAACTATAATGCATACTAATTGACTTCCCAATATCTTTCCTACATCCTGTGAATGTGGGCAGCACTTCACTAATGGTGATGATTAATGGATAAGTTGTGAAGAGAAGTGGGGGGTGGAGCATGTGACAGCACGGGGCGGGGGAGATCTTTGAAGAGCAGTCACAGGAAGGAAGAGAAACTGAAGCAAGGGCTTCCTGGGCCTGCACCTGGGCCCCTCCCCCACAGAGGGGCCAGCTGAGCTGCCTGAGCATCAGTGTGGATGCCTGCGGGGGGTTCCCGTGCGTCTGCCCAGTGTCTTAATTCATCAGCAGATATTCATTGAAAGAATACTAAAGGGAAATTTTTGGGCGTGAGGAAAATGATCTCAGGCAAAAAAGCAGAAACTCAGGGGAAAAAAAGTAAATCTAAATGATACAGACTATACACGACAGTAATAATGATGCCTTGTGTAGCTTAAAATATATAGGACTAAAATACCTGGGAGTAATAGCGTGAAAAGTCCAGAGGAGGCAGGGAGGAAATGGAGTTAAAATGTTTTAATGTTTTGGTATTAACGACGCTGTATGATAGCAAGTCAAGAATGCAGGTCAATCTCCAGAGGGCTAAATAATAGTAAAAGAAAATGCAATAACACAAAGTATTTAGGAAATTTAAAAGAAGGAAATATATATAAAACACGTGGGCCCGATAAAAATTAGTAAGATGGGAACATACAAATATCCCATGGCTATCATTAAATAAAAAACTCAAGTTATAGATTTTGGTTTTGTCAAAAAGTTAAGCTCCTTTTCATTGGAGAGAAGCACATAATGTATAGTAGGCTCAATGAAACTAAAGTATCACTTACGATGAAGTTTAAAGTAAAATATTCTTTACAAACCACAAACAATTCTGGAGTCAGTCCTGCCCTTTGTCTTACCAAAGGTGATTTCCTAAGATTTGAAACAAGAGTTATGAGGAGATAGGGTAAGTGGAGGAAAATAAAGTACAAATGATTACACTTTTTCAAAGGATTGTCTTTTGGAGCCTTGTGAAAAGCTAATATTAGAAGATTTGAATAGGAGCTAGATAATTCATATTTTCAAGCTATTGAGAATAAAGTTAGAAATTAATATATCAATTTCTTTTCTAGGAAAAATCCCTATGAAATAAAAATTCCCACAAATTTAGCTGCAAACATCAAAAACCAGACCTGGATCAAGTAGTGTACCACATGAGTACAAAAATTAAAATTAATTAATGTTTCTTTTAAAGAAAACAAATTATTCTCCAAGATTATTAGTGAGGCTTTCGAGTCCAGTCTCTGGAATCAAGGCCAGATAGATCATGTGGGGTTGATCTTTATCACAAGTTTCCCAAACTTTGATCGCCCTATATTAGTAAAGATGAATAAATCCCATGATGAGTTTGTATATTACAGAATACATTTTTTAAATCATAGTTTCAAGTTGGGGGTTCTGATACCTGCTGCCATGTTTTTGTTGCCTAAAATTGCTTTTGCTATTCTAGGTCTCTTTTCATATGAATTTTGGATTATTTTCTCTAGTTCTGTAAAGTATACGGTTGGGATTTCAATTGGGATTGTGTTGAATCTATATAGCAGTTTTGAAATATAGCCATTTTGGTAATATTGGTTCTTCCTACACAGAAACAAGGGATATCTTTTCATTTTTTGATATCTCCTTTTTCAGAGTGCTGTAGTTTTCAGAGTAATTTTACCTCCTTTGTAAGATTGATATTTCATTTTCTTTGGATGCTATTGTGAAAGGAATTATTTCCCCAATTTCTCTCTCAGTGAATCTGTTATTCTTGTATCGAAAGGTTACTGATTTTTGAGTGTTGACCTTGTACTCGTCTACTCTACTGAATCTGGCAATTAAATCTAGCAGTCTTTTGGCTGAGTTTTTAGGATCTTCTAGGTAGAGTATGATGTCATCGGTAAGTAATGACAGTTTAACTTCTTTCTTATCTTTTTTCCTTTTATTTTTTATCTTAACTGCTCTGTCTAATGTTTCCAGAACATATTAAACAGGAGTGGTGGTAGTGGACATCCTTGTCTTGTTCTTGATTTTAGCATGAAAGATTTCAATTTTTACTATTTAATATGACACTTGCTGTTGGTTTTTCATAAATAGCGTTTATCAGGTTGAAATAAAGACTGTCTGTTCCAATTTTGTGTAGGGTTTTAATTGTGAATGGGTGTTGGATTTTGTCAAACCCTTTTTCTGCTTCTACTGAGATGATCATACGATTTTTGTCTTTTACTTTGCTGATATGGTCTATTACATTTATTGATTACATATGTTGAACCATCCTTACATCCATGGGATGAATCCAACCTGGTCAGGGTGTATGATCTTGATGATCTTCTGTATTCTGTTTGCCAGTATCTTATTGAAGATTTTTGTGTCTGTGTTCATTAGGGAGATGGGCCTGTAGTTCTCTTTTTTGGTTGGGCCTTTCTCTGCTTTTGGAATCAAGGTAATGGTTGTTTTAAGAAATGAATTGGTACTGGCAAAGAAGTTGACCTGAGGATCAATGGAACAGACTAGAAAAAGCAGAATCATGCTAAGCTATCTCATCTTTGACAAAGGAGTCTAACACCCTTAGTGGAGGAAAAATAGTCTCTTTAATAAGTGGTGTTGGAAAAACTCGGTTTCAACCTGCCAAAGATTAAAAGAGGACCTTCATCTTTCCTCATGCACCTAACTGAATCAAAGTGGATTAGGGACCTCAATGTTAAGATGTAGACACTAAATGTTCTGGAAGATAGCTTAGGTAGAACTCCTGGAGACACTGGCATTGGAAAAGACTTTACCAACAAAAGTGCAGTAGCGTGGGAACTAGCAGAAAGAATCAACACCTGGGATCTCAAATTACTAAACAACTTAATACAGCAAGAGAAACCACAGTACAGCAAAAAGGCAGCCTACAATGTGAAAAAATATTTTTACCAGATGTTTCTCAGACAAAGGACTACTATCCAGAATACAAAAGGTACTCAAAAAATCAGACCCCTCAAAATAAAAAAAAACCTCAATTAAAAAGTGGGCATCTGAAATGAACATTTTTCTGATGGAGAAGTAGAAGCAACAAATAAAACTATGAAAAAATGTTCAACATCACTGGTCATTCGAGGTATACGGATGAGAACAGAGAGATTCCATCTTACTCCACAAGGAATGGCTGTTGTCATGAAATCATTGAAACAACAAATGCTGGTGGGCTGTGGGGAGAAAAGGACCCTCCTCCACTGTTGGTGGGAATGTAGACTGGTACAACCACAGTGGAGATCAGAGTGGAGAATCTTCAGAAAATTAGTATTAGAGGTCCATTTGACTGTATTTCCCCTGCTGGGTATATTCCCAAAGGAATTCAAAGCATCATATCACATGACATACATACACCCATGTTTATAGCAGCACAGTTTGTAATAGCTAAATCTTGGAAACAGACCAAATGCCTGACAATCAGAGACTGGAGAAAGAAGATGTGTGTGTGTGTGTGTGTGTGTGTGTGTGTGTGTGTAAAATAAAATGGAGTATTACTCAGCTATAAAGAATGATAAATTAGAGACATTTGTTGCTAAATGGATGCACATCAAGGCCATACTCTTTAAGTGAAATAAATAAGCCACAGATGTGTAAATACTGTATTGTTTCTCTAGTGTGAGAAACTGAAGTTGTAAATGAGGCCCAAGATGTATGATTTGTCTTGTAAAATAGAAGACAATGCCCAAAGGGGAAAGGGAATGGGGGAGGGATGGGGAAAGCAAAGAAAGGGAAAAGAATTTGATGATTAAAAAAGGAAAAAACAAAGTTCATGTTTATAGGGGGTGGGGGAGTTGAAGAGAGGGCAGGGAAATGATAAAAAACAAGAATCAAGATATATCATACAGGGGCTGAGGATTTAGCTTAGTGGTTCTGGTGCGTGCCTAGTAAATGCAGGGTCCCTGGTTCGATCCTCAGTAACCACATAAAACAATACCGGGTATGGTGACTCATGCCCACCAGCAGTCAGTACCACATACCACAGTGCCAGACGTGGTGGCTCACGTCTAATCCCAGAACTGGGGAGGCAGAGGCAGGAGGATTACTGAGTTGGAGGCTTGCCTGGGCTACATAGTGAGCTCAGGACCAGCCTGAACTACAAAGCAGGATCCTGTCTCAAAAAAAAAATATATAATGTGATTTTGAGATGTATATAAATTGTACCAATAAAGAATTCAATTAAAATAAAAAAAAATATATATATATCATACAGTGTAAATTTTCAGTGATGAATATGATCACAATGTATACCTAAAATGTACCAATAAACTCAAAGGAAAAAAGTAAATGGTTAACATTCATTTCCAAATGTTAAATATTTAATTAACCATTAAAATTATTTTATGTACTATAAATTCCAAATATGTAAATAATATATTGTACATATTACATCTAACACATTTCTTGTTTATATCACTGAGTTAAAGTCTTTCTGTCACATACATGTACTTAGACATAACATTTAACATGATACCTAATATTACCTAAGGATTGGACTTCATTTTATTTGCCAACTTCCTATGACAGAAATCCAGCCAAAATTCTGTGCTTTTTTTAATCTCATCACGCATATGAGAAGTTCTTTTATACGGTCTGGGCATGGATGGTAGTTGTTTGATTTGTAAAATCCAGTACATCCTCAGTTTTACTATTTATTATTTACATTTCCTTTCCCAGCAGAAAAAATTAAGTTGCTATCAAATACATTATTTAAGTTATCAAATAAGAAGTGCATGTGAAGTCTGATAATAATCATTCCATGACAGTTTCATATGAAAGTTCTCTTCATATATAAGGAGTATTTCCATTTGTCTCTGCAATATATTAGTATTCATAAAAAACTCAAGAACCCACGATTCTCATGTCATAAATGCTCCTGTTGACTATTGGTCAATTTCCCTGCCTCACAGATGAACTTGCTGAATCCCAAGAAAGAATCAACGGTTCTACACTGGATTGTTCATCTATCCGTCAGGTTTGACAATGAAAAGAGGCCCTCCTAGAGGAGACAGAAGCCTGAGATTAGAGAAAAGTCCAACAAAGAAAGGCTGTGGAGAGCTGCCTTGCCATGGGGCTCATGGTGACACAGGCCCACAGAACCCAAGAGCATCTGCAAGGCGATAGGGAATCCCACGATCATATTGTGAGTACAGGGTTTTACAGATCTTACATTCGTACATGTCAACTTTGCAAGGTTCATCAGCTGTAAAAACTTAATGAAATAAACAAACTAAACAAATAATAGTAGTAAAACCAAAGTCCTGGCACTTGTGACTAATTCTAAAGTGGGGGACAGCTTTTTGATGATGATGATGATGATGATGATGATGAGTCTTTAACATATCCAGTCTGCTCTAACTTCAAGTAATTAATGTTAGAAGTGAACAGTAGGATAACTAGACCTCACCAACCCCTAGGAGAGCAAGAGAAAACCAAGGCCAGAGAGATTTCCTCCCAGAAGCTATATGCTGTAAGCCAGCATCAGAGGCTTATGACGTGCTGGTAAACTGAGTCCCTGCACACAGACCCAAACAAATCCAAGGCCCAAAGACGTGTCCGTGGAGAGAAAAAAAAAACTGCAACAGCTTCTAACATACCAGATCTGCAGAGGGTCACTGGTGATCATCAGAATGGAACATAAGAATTCAAGTAAATTCAGATATTTTTTTCTGAAATAAAAAGAGGAGTTTCGAGCACACAAGACATAGGAGATAAACTGAAGGAGAGTCGCATTGCTTTTGAAACACAGATCCTTTCTTTGCCCATGCCTGGCTGTTAATTCAAGTGAGCATTTTTTGGATCTGCTCTTACCCTTTTAGAGTAATTTATGAATTTCCAGTTTGAAATATTTAAATAGAAAAGAGAGAAATCGTGAAAACAGTCACTCAAACTTTTGTTCTTCTTTCATGTGCATGGCTATGTCCCACCCAGGGCTCTCTGATGGCAGTGGCTGCTTGAAACAGGAAGGCATGTGCTCTTTGTCATTAGGAGGTGCCTGTCCTTTAGTCTCTCACTCTCGGCTGTGACCCGCGGTCGTGGTGTTTGAAAACTCTAAGGCCAGGCGGCTCGGCTGTACAACTGTCTTTATCTATCTAAAGGCAGAGGTTATAAGGAAAACTACACTCTTAATCCTTTCGGCCTCAAGATCCTAGATATTTCGAGCCGCTTTGCTCTCAGAATTACAGGCTCTAACCCAAGTTTCCAAATCTTAGCTAGAAACTCAAAAACTAGTCCTTAGTTTGTTTTCTGACCCTCCTAGTTGGCTGAGGAAAGCAAAATGCCCTGTCTGTTGTAGAGACCCCTGCTCAGAGGCACAGGACCCTTCAGAAGTGAGTCCTGCCAAGGTGGATGCTGTCACCAGTCAGATGTTTTTATAACAGCTGACAACCTGCAGAAACTGGCCCCTTGGAGCTCGCTCAGCCTTATCACTTACTCTCTTCCTTCCCTTGCTCTTCGCCCCCACACGAGCCTGCTGCTGGCTGTGTCCTGTGCTGTTGCTATTGGTGTTGCTGTTGCTATTGGTGTTGCTGTTGCTGTTCAGGATGTATTTTCATGCCTCCATTCTTCACTAATACTGTCTGTGTCTAGAATGTTCTTTCACTCGCTTGTTCCCTCTCCTGCTGGAAGTTTATTGAACCCTCTAAGGCTTGGCCCCCAAATCCTTCCCGAATAGAACCCTGGTCTGTGCCCACCCTGGTCTATGCCTTGCCAACATGAAGTTCTTGGCATAAAAAACACTTGTCATAGGGGCTGGAGATTTAGTTCAGTGGTTCCGGCACCTGCCTCACAAGTGCAAGGTCCTGAGTTCGATCCCGGTAACCACATACAATGCTGGGTGTGTGACTCACGTCCACCAGCCATCAATACCACATGCCACAGTGCTGGGCGTGGTGGCTCACGCCTGTCATCCCAGCACTGGGGAGGCAGAGACAGGAGGATTGCCAAGTTCAAGGCTCGCCTGGGCTACATAGTGAGCTCAGAGCCAGCCTGAACTACAAAGCGAGACCCTGTCTTAAAAAAACCCAAAAAACAAAAAACACTTATCATATAACTTTATGGTCAGTTATGGGCCTCCCCCAACTAGCAGTGAGCCAATAGGGAGATGGAGCATTGTCCTAGGCATCTTGAGTCCCTAGTGTCTAACACAGTTCTAGTGACGTAGGCAGCCTTCCATAAAGAATGAATACTTAAATAAATTAGCGATATGTGGGAAAATGGAGGGGAAATTTGCAGGAGGAATACACTGGGCAAGGGAAAGGCAATGATGTATTTGGTTTTGTAAACAGTAGGTTGGAAGACGCTAAGTGCCCCTCTATGGGTAAAGACTCTCTGTCATCTAAGTTAACCCTGACCCTCCTGGGTTCTCAGTCCTGCTACCTGTGTCTTGAAATGATGCTAATCGGACCCGTTCCAACTTAGAACTTATTCAGTTATTTTGTGGTGGGAAAAAGATAACCACATGGGAAATTAAGCAGGGGCTAATGTCAAGGGAGAATACCAGGAATCTTGAAGTGTTCAGGGATTAGCAGTACCTTCCTGAGTGCTGAAAGGGCAAACAGCAGTTTCTGGAATTTTCAGGAGTGGAGCTGGAGCTGTGGTTCTCACTATTGCTGGAAAAGAAGCTGTGGCCTTTGGTGGAAGGAGGTAGCCGTTGTAAGCTGAGGTCGCCTAAGACAGAGCTGGAGAAATTAGCCTCCTGTCTTAAACTCCTGCTGGCCTGTCGCATTGGCCTAACCCAACTGGAGCTCAGGGAGTATGAGGACCTGTTTTGCATTCTCCATAAAGGTCAGCCTCTGCGGCCTGGAGTAGGTGGGAGAGGCAGCACTGGGTCAAGAGGGCAGCCGAGTGACCAGCACAGAAACGACTTAGATTCTACCTCATCGCTGCTTTGCCTTTTGTGGATTGTGACCTTGAGCTAATGCTTTAAGCTTCCAGTGCTCCTCGGGGATGGTGGTGCGAGGCCTGTAATCCTAGCTCATTTCAGTCTGAGGCAGGAAGATGGCAGGTTCGAGCCCAGCATGAGCAACTTGGTGATTTAGCAAAACCCTGTCTCAAAATAAATAGGCAAATAAGTAAATAAATGACATCTGAGGATGTCGCTTAGTGAGAAGGTCCCAGGTTCCATAATCCCCATTACTGGAAAATCACAAAGGTCTAAGGTTCAGGCTGCACTGATCACGGTGGTGTTTAGCTAAAGCACGAAATTGAAGGGGATGAAATGGATTTGGAATCGACTAGGGCAGCCAGAGTCCAGAGCCGGATGGAAAAGCCACACCCAACAGGAAGCTAAGAAGTGGGTTGTTAAGCGCAGGGCAGGGAGGGAGCAAAGGCAGAGGGCGGGTGGAGGTGGCTGGTTCAGGAAGGAGCACGCACTGCTGACTTGCTGTGTGGGCATCTCAGCAGGGAACAGAGGCACGAGCCTGCTGAGTCAGGAGGCCAGGCCAGTCTCAGCACCGCTGAGCGGACTGCTTCCAGGCACTGGGGAACCTTGAGTCTCTCTACCCCTACTCAGCCTTTCTCCTGCAGCATTTTTTTTTCTCTCTCTAAACTTTTCACTGATTTACCCTCTATGTATAACTGAGCACAAGCACAGTGAGGCTGAGAAACTCACACTGCCCCAGTCACTTCTAGCTTCTGTCTCCTCTCTCCTTGCCTGGGGTATCGGAATCCCAGACAAAGTGCTTTATGGCTGCTGCTTCCCCTGCTCCTGCCAGTTCCCGTGTGGTGCTCTGGGTTTGGGCTTCTTTGTGCTGAAAATGTGCTCCGAGACAACTAATCATCCCTCAAGGTGGTTTCCTTTGTCCTTGGATATTTTTGGAGAGATCTGTGAGTATAAGAACCTCACCTTCTCGGAGCTCTTAGTAGTAGAACACCTAGTAGATCTTCAGGATGGCTCTGTGTCCATAGATACGCTGAGGTAGCGTTGAGACCAAGAACCCTGATCTAGTAAAGACAACATGGACTAGATTCGATGACTTATCTTGATCTCAAGAGAATACCAAACAGTTGACTTAGAGAATTTTGAAATAAATTTACATGGGAAAAGCAGAAGAATGAACATCATGGATTCTTTCTATGTTTTTAATGGCTGCAAAAACCCTGGGGAAAAGAGTATAGGAAACCGAAGGTCATACTGTCAGAAAAACTATTTGACTTTAATGGACACAGAAATAGAATACTGAATCCAAGTGGCTCAGGAGAATAATCGAGTACAAAAGAAAAATTTATATATTGGGTCTATGCATACACCTTTTTGCTAAGCATAAGTGAAGTATTACAGAATGCATTTTTCAGGATAAAATCTTACAGCCTTAAAAATCACATTTAGTAAGAATAGATTAAACTTGATGAAATGGGCCCCGTGACCTTCACAGCGAGAACTTTTCATTCTCCTAATATCTGTCATGGTGGCAAATTTCTCTTCAGTGTGCTTTCTCTTCTTGGCTTCTGCTAAAGTACTGTAATTTTCTTCTCTGCTATGGTCTGAACATGCTTTGTCCCCTCTGAGACTTGAGTTTAATTTCTATTGTGAGGCGTTAAGAGGTTACAGTTAATCTGAATGTGACGTGTACAGGTGGGGCCTTTGGGGATTGAGTAGGATCCCAGCAGGTGGAGTCCCAGTGATGGAACCCTGGTGCCTGTAGGAAGCGGGGAGACCGAAGCACACGTACACATGCACAGTTCCTGGCCTTTGCCACATGCTTCCCTGCACCACCTTGAAACTCCAAAAGCAAGAAGACCATTACCAGATGCTGCCCTTGACCTTGGCTTTGCAGGACGTTTAGCCAACATTAACCTCTTTTCTTTATAACTCTGTACATGCTACTGTATTGCTAGCATCAGAAAATAGATGGATACACTGCTCAGCATCACTTCCTCAGCATTGCATTCTTGGGGCTCTTCTGTTCACATTTTGCTCTTGACATCACGCGCGCACACACACACACACACACACACACACACACACACTGAACTGACCCCATTGGCTTCCCGTACCCAGGAAGTAGCTGAGACACATGGTCCAAGAGCTAGTCATCAGTTTGGCACTCTTTCAGTGTTTACTTAGTATAGAGGCTGAGGGTTATGGAGGGAAGAGCAGAGAATGAATTGTTACTGATCTCCAAACCCAGTCTCTCTCTTTTTCTCTGATCAAATCAGCATGGCTTCAATCCTGGGAATCCTATTAGAGAAATGCAACCCAAATGGCGGGGTCAGACCTTCTCCCTTGGAAATCATTCAGGAAGTTGCTGCCTTGACCTGCATGTTTCTGTGAGCAGAGGGAAGTACCTTGTAATACATGTATTGACTCCTTTAATGGAAGTTATGATGAGAACACTCAGCTCCATCTCCTTACACTTCTGGTGATTTTTTAATGGCATCTTACAGATTAATTCCCCAGGCAACTATACACCTTGTCTGGCTCTCCTCTAACTTTGGCTTCACTTTCCTCTGGAGTCAGCAATCTAAATAAGTGCTACGGAATAATACAGTTTTCCAATCTGGAAAAACAGACATCATCTTTAGCTCTTCCTTCTTTTAACGATCAAATCAGATCTTTTCAGCTTCTAAAATTAGTGAACTCTACCATGGGCACAGAATAATACCATCTGCGTAATGTTTTTTTTTTTTTTTTTCCTAATCATACTGCCTTTTTTTTGTGTCCTTTTCCTTGGGCCTCAGATAGGTTGTTAAATAGAAATAGTGGTGTCGGGAATCTATTTTGTATTCTTAACTAAACAAAGTGCTTCTAATGATTCATCGTTAAGAATACTGTTGGTTCTAGTTTCTTGAAAACTCTCTCCTTATCAAGTTAAGCAAGCTCCCAAGTATTCTTTAGAAAACCATAAATGTGTGTCATCTCTTAACAAGTATTTTTTCTAAGTGCCTTGAGATGACTGTATTTTCTTACTCACGTAAATTGGCAAGATGGAGGCTCACAGGGAAACTACTGTACATTTTTCTTCTTTCACACTGCCCTTGCCTGTGTTCAGTATCAAGTGTACACTCCCTTTATAGTGAAAGATGGAAGAGGGGGCCCTCTTATTTTCCTCATTAGAATAGCTTATACATTATTGTGTGTTCTTTAATTCCTTCTATTTAATAAACCCTATTTGAGCTTTCTTCAGTCTACTTTTACTACCTTTGTGTTTTGAGAGATTAAGAATTCATTCTTTCCAATTCATTGACAAGTTTGTTCTAACTAGTTGTTTTTTCTGTCTCTGCCTTTGTCGTGATCCATTTCTTCACTATGTGGCCCTTTTCAGGAAGTGTCAAGGTGATGAAAGACAAGTAAAAGCTGCTGGGATGGTGGCTCACGTCTGTCATCCCAGCACTCAGGAGGCAGAGGCAGGAGGATTGCTGAGTTGGAAGCTTGCCTGGGCTACATAGTGAGGGCCAGCCTGAACTTCAAAGCAAGACAAGTAAAGACTAAGGACCTTAAAAAAAAAAAAAAAGAAGAAGACTAGGGACCTCTCAGAGATTAGAGGTGATTAAGGAAAATAAAATAGTGCACTGTGGGACCCAGAGGAGATAACGAACATGAGTGGAATAGTGAGTGAAATATGAACAAAACCTTCAGTTTGCTTAATAATATCATGTTAATGTGCACTTCCTGGTTTTGATAATTCTGTTATGATTATGTAAGAGATTGACATTAGAAGAAGCTGGGTGCAGGATGAATGGGAATTCATCCTGCTTTTAGAACTTTTCGGTAAATCTAAAATTAGTTGGCAGCAAGAAGTTTTAAAAAAAGATCACCCAGGGTTTGTAGAAGATGAATTACTTGGGCTGTGTGCAGACTGCACTCAGAGGAAGCAACTATGAGTTCAGGAAAGGCGAATGACCAGAGTAGTCGCTGCAAATGTGATAAGGTTTTTTTATATTTAAAAATGAGTGTAATTATTTTTGATTCCTGTATTGCTGATTGGTGTCATCTTCTTTTTTATGTTATCTAATGTTGCTGAAGTGTCCTCGATTTTAAAAGCCATTTCAGCGTCATTAAAACTTTCTCACTTTTTCTTTGTTTTCCAATGTGTTTATCTCTGCTTTTTAGCTCTGCTGTTCATCTCTGTAGTAAATATTTGCTGAGCTCTTATTAGATCCCTCTTGTTAGATTATTGACTGAAGTTCCCATCATCTAACCAGCCCACTAGCAGTCCATTGTAAGAAGGGAGTGTTTCATTTGGGATCAAACCCACATAAGACTGGAGAGCATGAGGGCCTAACGGGTAACTCACGTCCCTGCAGCTCACACTCATGGCCACACGGAGGGGGCTGTTTGAGGCTCCATGAGGAGGCACCACCCTAAACGCGGAGTACAGATGGCTTCACTTTTTGTACTGTGCAAACTGAAAATGCATTGTAGTCATTGCAATTACACATCTTAGCCATACTCCCAAAAGTGGAGGGCTGGGGATATAGCTCAGTGGTGACATGTGAGGTTCTGGGTTTGATTGTAAGCATAAATGAAATGGAATAAAATAAAGCCAGTGGAAAGGACAGATGGCCCTTCGAAGAGTATGGAGTATGATGATCTTTGTATGGTATGTTAATGCCCACCAGAAAATCTCCACCATAAGAGTCTTTGAACAACAAATTAGTGCATTCAGTTGGCATTAGCCAGATCTCATCGTGAGCCATCTTAGATGGACGTGATGGTCAGATGAATGAAGTGGCCACAGTGGTTGTTTGGAGGCTACTGTCTGATTCAACTACTGGTACTTTCGAATGTCCACAAACAGTCAATAAGAGAGACCAACACTGAGCACTGGATATAATTTCCCCAGGAAAATCACTAACACTCCTATGTGGGGTGCTTGCTCCCCATGCCTGGGGGCCTATGCAGCGCAGGATTTGACAGGAGACCTATTTTACCATAAAGGAGGTCTGAGAGTGAGCCCATAGCTTCTGTTATAGCCCATACTTCCCCAAAGAAGCCAGCTTCACACAACATGAAGCAGCCTAAAAATCACAGTTGAAACTCTCCCTAATAGGTGGTGTCCTCTAGGATGAGGATACCTCTGTTTAACATAGTGTCCTCATTAAAAAGAATTAACAGACAAGGAACCAAAGGGCGCAAGTGTGAGTGTCCCTCTGTCATTATCTCCAAAGATCTACCAGGAGGCCTTGTGCTTCTCATCCCTACAACTATGGGATTCGCAAACCTAGAGCTCCTGACCCTTGTAAGATCCTAAACTCAGTCTTACACGGGGACAGTTAATCTTCATAGGTGTAGCCATAATTAAGACATTTCGATTTCTTGTACCTGGAGAAGAGCAGAGAAAACGATGGGGTAGGAGCAGGAATGACATGTGGGTCCTGGCTGACCTGCTTGGGAACTTCTTGGTGCTTCCTGGCCCAGTGTCACTGAGCGAACAGGGGCAGCACCTCCAGCCTGAGGAGATGTGATTACCAAGAGCCCAGACACCTGGAAATGGACGGTGGGGGTCACACCACCACTCCCATTAGTCTGTTCGGGCTGCTATGGCAAATGATACAGACTGGATGGCTTACAAACCACGGAAATTAATGTCTTCAGTTTAGGAGCCCGGGGAGGCCCAAGATCAGGGTGTCAGCCGATTTGCCGTCTGGTATAGGTGGTTCCTAGATCATAAAGATACTTGCTTGCTATGTTCCTGAGCTCCTCATAGGAAAACTAAATTGATATCACGAGGGCTCCACTATTACAACCTAGTCCTAATAGGAGTTAGTGAGGGAAAGTCAGGGTTCTATTAGGCAGTAAAGACAGCAGCCCCCAGATGGGATCTGCTGAGTCGCGACCCTCCCGAAATCTCACAAAAACATCTGCCAGATGTCCTTTGGCTTCTTGGACCTTCCCAGGGCATGAGAAGATTGGGCTTTGTCTCAAGGGCTCATGGGCTCTACGTGGGCTCTTAGTGAACACTGCTGAGATTGAACACTCTGAAAAGTATGTTGTCAGCTCTCTGGTTGAGATTATGTTGTTCACACAGTAGGCCAAACTCCTTTCTAAATCCCTTAAAAACTGGTTGTGGAGTTAAGCCCCTCCCAGCTAGCGAGAGTTTTACTTCCTTCCCTTTAAATAAATATGTTTGCACCCAGCCTCTTCCATGTACGGCTTCATTCTTAAGCATCTTGAGACTTGATCCTGGCTATCCGGTAACATAATCACCTCCCGAACTCCCGCCTCCTTATGCCATCCCCTGGGGGGCTAGGGAGTTTCGGGGAGGCAACCTTTGAGGCCATAGCAACTGGGCAAGCCACCAAGGCCGGCTGAGCTCCTAGCCGAGGGACAGGGAAATAAATGGGAGTGACGGGTGGAAGGAGCTCTGCATACCGTCACGGCCTGGTACTAGCTGCAACAATGCCCCTTTCTTAGTTTTATCTTAAGATGAAACAGCTGGATAACTATAGAATTGCTGCTTTCCGAACCTATGTGGCGAAGTGGGTCTGTGGAATCTGGAGGGGCATCTCAGTAGCCACGGAGACGAGCTGCTCAGACTGGCTCTGGGGAGAGGAGCTGACCGATACCCTCTCCGGATCCACTGCTGTGTTTACACTCAGACCCCGGGACTGAGCATGGCAGACCCATGCCTGCCGACTGTGAACAACTTCCAGGAAAACTGGCTCCAGGGCTCACCATTAGCCTGGCCAATCATGTTTACTTGAGGCTCTTCTCTCCTAACCCCTATGATTCTGCTTCTCTTTTCAGTGATGTCACCATGACCCAAAGGATCTCTCTGCCCACTGTCTTCCCTCGTGCTTCACAGTGTACCGATCTTTTAGGAGAACACTTAATCCTGACTTAGCTTCTGCTTCACAGAGGGTTGTAACTAACACTGGGTATTTAAAGCCATAAGACTAGATTAAATTTTCAAGTTGTGAGTATAATTAGAAATTAGAAGGTAACTGTTGAGCCTGGTGGCACTTGCCTGTAACCCTAGCGTTTGGGAGGCTGAGGCAGGAGGATCTTGTTAAGTTCAAGGCCAGTCTGGGCCATGTAGTGAGTTCAAGTTTAGCCTCAACTATGTAGTGAGACCTTGTCTAGAAAGAAAGAAAGACACAGGCAGACAGAAAGAAAGAAACTGAAAGAGAAACAAACTGAGCTCTGGAGGTCTCCAGCATTTAGAAATAACAATGGAGACTCCAAAGGGGTGAGTGTTGAATTTAGAGGAAAACCAAAAGAGTGGGGTGTGTTTAAAGCCAAGTAAAGGAACTATATCTCCCCAAAAGTGTGGTCAACTATGTCGGAGTAGCTATGTGATTACGTACAATGAAGACCAAAGCTTTTTCACTAAGGTAACATTCACTGGTGATCTTGACATTGGGCATGCTAAGGTTAGGCAGTTTCTTGTGGTAAACTGAAGAGTGGAAAAAGAGGTAGCAGGGAAACTGAGGTTAAGAACGAAAAAGGAGGGCCGAAGATTCAGCTCAGTGGTTCCGGCGCCTGTCTCACAAGTGCAAGGTCCTGAGTTCGATCCCCGGTAACTGCATACAATGCTGGGCATGGAGACTCACGCCCACCAGCAATCAATACTACATACCACAGCGCCGGGTGTGGTGGCTCACGCCTGTCATCCCAGCACTTGGCGGCAGAGGCAGGAGGATTGCTGAGTTCGAGGCTTGCCTGGGCTACATAGTTAGCTCAGGGCCAGCCTGAACTACAAAGTGAGACCCTGTCTCAAAAAAAAAAAAAAAGGATTCCTAAGATGTGAGAGATGATAAGATGTAAGCTGACTCTTGGGGTGCTCCAGCGAAGCAGACAACCTGATGATACTTGTGTGAGAGGAAAGCATTACTGGAAGGGCGTGGGAGTAAGTGATGGGATCCTGGAGGAAGAGGCGCTTCTAGCGAGTTAGCTCCGCCTCCTCGCTTCTCCCAGACCGAGGCTCATCAGGGCCTCTGCTGGAACACGACTCCCCAGCCTTCTTCAGAGGGCGGCACTGACCGCTGGCTGTGGATCTGGTCACTTACGTGCTTTCAGTGCTTTATGTACATTACCCAAAGAATGAAGTCCGGGCTTCTTATGCTGACACGTAAATCCCAACTGGCTGTTTGTTGGTCCGGCTTTGGTGAATACTCCTCCAGTCTCCAGGAGCTCCGGGGTCTACCTGTGATGCTGCCCCACATCTGGTTTCAGTGTCCGTCTCAGCTGCTCCTACAACCTACTGTCAGGGCTGGCCAGGCTTTTCCTGGTGGCACCACTGTCTGTCAACTTCCTGTCTGCCCCGGAAGTGGAGGTTCTTCGTCAATGCTAGGGTTTGGAAGCCTGGAGTGCAGTATATATTTGTGTTGGGTGTAATAAAATTTTTGCTGTTATATGAATTATCAAAATAGATTTAAGCATTATAGAGAAAAGCCTATCTCATTATAACTTATTCATACAAAAGATACTTTATGGATTTTCTACACCCGTTATGCTTCATTGACATCACTCAGAAATAGACCCTCGGAGCTTTAGTTCATGAAATAATTTTAGATATTACTTAATCCATCTCCTTTATTTTTTGGATAAGGATTTGCATGTTTCTTTGTATCAATTTATGCATCTATTGCCATATATAGAATGCTGGTTCCCATATACATGTTCTCACTATCCTGGGTATTTGCAGTGTTTTATAGAAAGTGAAGGTGGGCATATTTTTTATGTATATATTTGCAGATTACCTCTCACTTTCTTTAAAATAGCCATTCCTTTTTGGGATGTTGATATTTTTCATATTATTTTCAGTGCATTTTTTTTTTTTGAGATAGGGTCTCGCTTTGTAGTTCAGGCTGGCCCTGAGCTCACTATGGAGCCCAGCCAAGCCTTGAACTCAGCAATCCTCCTGCCTCTGCCTCCTGAGTGATGGGGTTACGGGCGTGAGCCATCACGCCCGGCACTGTAGTATGTGGTATTGATTGCTGATGGGCGTGAGTCACCACACCCAACATTGTATGTGGTTACTGGGGATCGAACTCAGGGCCTTGCGCCTGCCTTGCAAGGGCTGGAACCACTGAGCTAAATCTCTGGCCCCTAAACTACATATATTTAAAGTGTACAGTTTTTTACATGTATAAATTAGTGAAACTATAGTAATGATAATGAACATATCCTTCATTTCCAAAATTTTCTGTTGACTGCATTTTCTTCTGTTCTTTTCCACTCATCATTCTTTTTTTTTGAGACAGGGTCTCACTTTGTAGTTCAGACTGGCCGTGAGCTCACTATGTAGCCCAGGCAAGCCTGGAACTCAGCAATCCTCCTGCCTCTGCCTCCTGAGTGCTGGGATGACAGGCGTGAGCCACCACACCCGGGTTCAGTGCATTTTTTATTAACTAAGGGCATTAACATGAGCTGCAAGTGTTTTCTAGGTTTTTCTTTCTGGTGTCTTTTTTGTTGTTGTTGTTTTTGCAATACTGGGGAACATCTTCAGTACCATGTGCTTGTGAGGTGGGCATGGTACCATTGAGCTAAATTCCTGGCCCTTGTTTGTTTTTCTTTAGGTGAATTTCCTTTTTGGTTTCTGACTTTAGCATCACTCAAAGGATTTCTTCTTTACTTTAAAAGTATTAGTCTTTCTATATTTAATATGGTACTTAGATTTTAGTCTACATTGTTTTTTTTAATGACATGGAGTAATCTGACTTTAATGTTTCTCACATATGTTCCAATACCCTTTTTACAATTATTTTAAATATTGCACTTATGAATGAGGACTGTAGCACAAATGACATTGTGTAAATAGTATCTATTTTCTTTGTGAGAGTTCATAAGGAACACAGATTTTGAGGGTAACAGGGGTTCAAGTCTGAGTACCGGCTCTGCCTCTCCCCTGCCCTGGCATCAAAGTGTCATTGACCAGTCTCATTTTTGTTGGAGATCATTATGATTTACTAGTAGTAAGAGTAGGGAAGGATCTATATTTAGACTCTCTCCTAGTCTGTTCATCTGTTCCCTTCCCAGGGTTGTACTGCATTAATTTTTCCATGTTAAAATATGCACATTAGAATATTAATGTAATATCAAATAGACAAAATCCCTTGTATGGACTTTAACATTTTATAATGAGTTCTAATGTCTTTTCTGAAACCTGTCTTTATTTATTACAATTAGGTATTTGTATCGTGTGTGTACACAATTCCACTAGAAAAGTGTATTAATCAAAATTATCAGAGCCCCATGGAGTAGCGGTACATAGGTACATGGGTGAATGTCTGCATTTTGGATGTATACATGCTCTGGTATGTTCCTTAAGTGCGCATGTCTTTGCATGTACATAGAGGCAACTGTTTACCCAGCAGGGTTACTTTGAGGAGGAGCCTGTCCAGGGTCCAGCCTAGCGTGGGTCACCTCATGCCTCCTGATTTTTAAAAATCACACATTTACCCCTAACCTCCATAAATTAAATCAATTTTTTAAAAAAACTGCACATTTAGTGTTGTTCTTCATAACTCATTACTTATAACAGAAAACATCTAAGTGGTTTTTGGATTTAGTGTGCTTTAGCATTTGGTATTTTAGAATGGTTTCTGGTAATTTGTCTTAGCTTGAATTTACTTACCTTTAATTTTGTTCCTTATTCATGAAAAAGATTAACTTCTTAGTTTCCAGTGTTATTGAGAAACAGAAGGAAGGTAAAGTTGCAATATGAGTTTTGTTCTGGTTTTAAATGTAAATCTAAGTGAGAATGAGGAATGCTTATAAACAAAAATGTTAAACTCTATTCAAATTTTTTAACAAACATCCGCTTCCTGCCCACAATCTACATCTCCCACATTTAACTCTTGTCTTATTGGGGGAAAGAGAACAAAATTCCAGTTGATTGCAAGGGGTTTTCTAATTTCAGGCCTTTGAGAACATTAATCTTTCATGCAGGCTAACCTACTTTGGGGACTTTCCATTGTGTCAAGGACCAAAGTTTTGTCATCCTTATTACAACACCTTTTTAAAGACCCACTTCTTTAAACACTTAATTTCCTTAGTTTTCACCAGTTCCTTTTACCTAGTATTTGCATCACATAGTTATTGTTTATTTGCATTCTCTCTTAAACCATGGCTTTCTTCCTTGTTTATTTTTTGTACATATATCATTGGATAGGGAAATGTTTATTTAACTACTACTAGCATTTAGTGCTCTGTGATATCTTAGGCTAGGAGTAGTTTTTAAAACTCTTACACTGATTTTGTGACTATTCTTTCCATTGTAGTGCTGCATTCATTACCAAGGTTGCTTTAAGAAATTTCAAAATATCGCCCAATGAGGTGAAAAAAGAAATAATGGAGATTCATGACATGGTGGTTTCCAGGAAGATTTTAGTTTCCAGAAACTTTGTTTGCTTTGATGAATGACAATCAATAGACTTAGTGTTCTAGGGGATGTTGTATGAAAGAGGTATTTATTTAGTTATTCATTCATTGTTCAGAAGTATTTATTAAGAGCTACAGGACAGGTGGTGAAGATAAACTGAACAAACAAAAAACTATATATAAAGCCCATCTGGCTGTGGAATCAGACATGATTGTTATAAGTGCTATAAAGAAAAAGAAGAGGGTAGGGCAGGGATTTAGCTCAGTGGTTCTGGTGACTGGCACACAAGAGGGAGGCCTTGAGTTTAATCCTGGATACTGAAAAATTAAAAAAAGATGGGTCACATTTATTCAAGACACATTCCTTGACCATCCCCTAATTTTTGTAAAACACTCAGACTGGATGAACTGGGAAGTGTATCAGTGGGCTTCCTGTGAGAGTGACCAACTGTAGGGACTTTTTAACTAGGTAAACCAGTAGTCTCTTTGGGGTGTGTGTGTGTGTGTGTGTGTGTGTGTGTGTGTGTGTGTGTGAGCTGCCACCCTCAAATCTCCCCCTTGTGTTCTTGCTGGGCACTGCCTTCAGTGTACATTTGAAGATAGGCAGAGAGGTCAACAGAAGTGCTTTCCATGGCCAAGGAAGGAAAAGGAGTAAAGAGAGAAATCCTTGGGACCAAGCAGGCCCAGGGGACGGATAAGTGCACCCTTGCAGCTGTGTTCTTCCCAGGTGCTCTAAAGGTAGGAATTTGGCTTTCCTCTCCAACTTTGGTCTTTACATCGTACTAGGATTTTTGCCTTCCCTCCCCTCAGCCATTCATTCTACCAGGTGTCAAGTCAACAGGCCAAATCTTGCTACTTCTACAAAGGATCTACCTTCCACATAGAGCACTACACTCATTTTTTCTCCCTCTCTAGGTGGTTTTCAACCATACATGCATGTTGAAATTAGCTGGGGAATTTTATTCATTCATTCATTCATTCATTCACTGTAGTGGTTGGGACCAAAGTCAGGGCCTCATGCCTGCTAGGCAAGTACTCTGCCCCTGATATTTAAGTGATATTAATGCCTGACTTCCATCCCCAGAGATCTGATCCAAAGAACTGGGCGTTGCAATTTTTGAAAGCTCCCTAAGTAGTCTTAATGTGCTAACAAGGTTGAGAATCATTAGTCTAAAAGACAAGGATGATCAAGATCAGCGCACCACTTCATTCACTAAGGGAAAGAAAATGGTGTCCTTATGCATGATCAGATGTCTGCTTTGTGAAGAGAAAAAGCACAGAATCATCGTGTTTTAAATACACAATAGGTTTAAAGACAAAGTTTCCAGCCCAACTCTGGCATAGTCTTCTAGAAATCCAAATCTAGAGTGTGGCAGTGTGGTGTTCATTCTGTGGCATGACAGCTGGTGAAACTCATAATGGAAACTGGAACAAGGGAAGGTAAAGAATGTTAAATAAGCATATGACAATGGGACATTATTACCATGGAGTTAATAGGGACATTCACTTTGGGGGAGTCTCCATTGAGGCTTTTGTAAGAAATTTGATATGACTTAATCAGTCTTGCACCTAGTCCTGTGAGCAAAGTATGGTTTGGTGCACAGTTTATTAGACGACAGATAAAATGAGGACCAGAAAGGAAATGTTACAAGAAAGCCTATTTCCATCCAATATAAGGAGGAGAGAGGCAATTTTTTCTTTTTAAAACATCATTCAATAGTGGAGTGGGCAGCCCTTGGAGGTACTGAGATTCTTAACTCAGGAAATACTAATCAGTGATTGCAATACCCTTGATTAGCGATTCTGTGTCTGAGGGATATGTATGTTAGACAGTAGGAGGGAAGAACTCATGGAGTTCCCAAGTCAATAGGATGTGAATATAGATGCTTGAACACCTTTAATCCTACTTGAAAATAGACTCAAATTTATATTTTCATTAAAATATGCTTGATATTAGAGAAGTGAATACACTTCACATTCAAGTTTGTATCCCATGAATTTCAGACTATGGATAACTGTCCTGCCTGTGTCCATTTTGTACATCTAGTGCTCAGTGCCACTTAGAAAAAAATGACCCAAATTACAGTACGCCACATCCAGAGTCTATCTTGAGTCAGCCGTCAGAAGGCACGGGCACAGTGCAGTGTGGATCCCTGATGTTCTCTGGCTCCCTATAGCTCTTTCTTACTGCAAAGTGTGCCTGAATTTGCACCATTGGTTCCAAGCGATCATGCTGCCTTCCTGCAGTTCTGTCCTGACCTTCCCTTTCAGGGTCTCTGCTGGAGAACGATGCTTATTGTGAAGTTGTTTACTTCGCCCTGCTCTTTTCCAACCTTCTTGCCCCCAGATTCCCTCCCAGTCTTTCCAGTCCGCTTAGTTTCCAAGGATAACAATCTGAGAAACTGACATTCGTGCTACCGTGACTAATTGGCTTACCCATCCTCAGGAAACAGGAGTGTGGTTGAGATGGTTGCGGGTGCAGGTAGTGGGTGCGAGGTCATGAGCAGAGAGGGGCAGAGCCTTTTTCTTCTTCTTATTTCAAAGTCCAGCCAATTTGGAAGGCCACTTGCCCAAGTTACCACACTGATGTGGGAATATAGAGGTACAAAGGTGTTACATTTTTTAGCTACAGATTTCTTTTACAAAGGTAGGCGATGTATATACGTTATCCCTATGTTGTGTCAGTGATTGTTTGAAATATGCAAAAGGCACATGTTGAAAATTTAATTCCCAAAGTTATAAAGTTGGGAAGTGGGACCCAGTTAGGAGGTAATTAGGCCCTGGGGGTGGAGTGAGTGGATTAATGCCAATGTCTTGGGAATGGGTTTGTTATTAGGAGAGTGATTTGTTATAAAAGGGGGACTTGAGTCTCAATCTCTTTCCTTCCTCTCTCTTTGTCCTTTTACCTTTCACCACGTTGTGATGCAGCATAAATGTCTTCATCAGATATTTACTTCTTAAGCGGGGACTTTTCAGCCTCCAGAACTATAAGTTTCTTTCTTTCTTTTTTTTTTTTTTTTTGAGATAGGGTCTTGCTTTGTAGTTCAGGCTGGCCCTGAGCTCACTATGGAGCCCAGGCAAGCCTTGAACTCAGCAATCCTCCTGCCTCTGCCTCCTGAGTGCTGGGATGACAGGTGTGAGCCACCACGCCCAGCACTGTGGTATGTGGTATTGATTGCTGGTGGGTGTGCCACCACACCCACCATTGTATGTGGTTGCCGGGATCAAACTCAGGACCTTGCGCTTGCGAGGCCGGCGCCAGAACCACTGAACTCAATCTCTGGCCCTAAGTTTCTTTTCATTATAAATTATCCATGGCATTCCACGATACCTGTGCAAAACAGATGAGGACAGTCAGAAATAATTCCTATGAATAATAAAGCAAAGTTCATGAAAAAAAAAAACCACATAAAGTTCAGTTTTAGCTTGAAAGAGAAAGTCAAAATGGGGCATCATCCAAGTAGCCAGAAAAGTATTTGTGTTCAGGGAAGGACTTCACTTACATCCCATAATAGGCATTTGGAGCAACTTAACACTTAAACACCTTATGTTTTCTCTAAGGATTTTATTTCTGTTGAATGCCATAAAAACTGGATGCTTTTTTTTCTTGAGGAAAATAATATCAATATATTTCCTTTTGTCTGGAAAGATTTTTCCTTTGTTCTCCTCAAATCGTAGAATTTTAGGACTGGAAGGGATTTTCTGATTTTGTCTTTTATATCTTCTTTCTGAATTTGTGTAAACTGGACTCTCTCCTCTGAAAGCAAAACTAAGTCTTTTCCATGAAGAACTGTCAGAATTCCTTGTTTTTCTCTTCATTTTGTAATCAGCTCCCAAGAGAGAAGCAAGCACCCGAGAAAGGTCTAACTGGGCTACACGTTCCATGACCCTCTACCCCCTGCAAAAATAATAGTCAAACAATACAAATTTTTCACAAGACTGTCTCATCTCTGGAAATTCATCTAGTAAATTCTGCCTGGTTAATTGATGGAATAATAATGCTATGTACGTACACCACAAACACACACACACACACACACATACACACACACACACAGAGACTAGCTTTCTTTCCTTCAGGTTTCCCTATTTTGCCTTTATGGGTACCGAAGGCAAGTTTGAAAAAAGACTTGTAGCAAGGTGTATTCAAAATTCACATTCGTTGATGGGCCAGAGATTTAGCTCAGTGGTTCCAGTGCCTGCCTCGCAAGTGCAAGGTCCTGAGTTCGATCCCAGTAACCACATAGAATGCTGGGCATGGTAACTCACGCCCAGCAGCAATTAATGCCACATACCACAGTGCCGGGCCGTGGTGGCTCACGCCTGTCATCCCAGCACTTGGGAGGCAGAGGCAGGAGGATTGCTGAGTTCAAGGCTTGCCTGGGCTACATAGTGAGCTCAGGACCAGCCTGAATTACAAAGCGAGACCCTATCTCAAAAAAAAAAATCACATTCATTGAGGAGAATAGTCACTGGAAAGAGACACCACCAGAAGTAGAATGTTTTCTTTGTCCAATGTTCCTGGGTCTGGGTGTGAAAATGGCCTGTCAGGATGGAGGTAGTCAGGTCCACTCCTGATTATGTGGAGCAGAGATGTGTTCTCTAGCTTTAATGTCCTTATGAACTACCTGGGATCTTGTTAAGATGCAGGGTCTGCCTTTTTTATTTTTATTTTTTTGGTACTGGGAATCAAACTTGGGACCTTGCTCTTGCAAGGCAGGCCCTAGAATCACCGAGCTAAATCCCTGCCCTGCCCCTCTTTTGGTACTGAGGTCAGTAGGTTTATGAGGTGGGATCCAAGATTCTTCACTTCTAACAAGTCCTCAGTGGACACAGGAACTGCTGGCCCATGGTGCAGAATGGCCTTCCCAGCCTTCATCCTCTGTCCTCTGCACCATCATAGAATTTTAGAACCAGAAGGGATTTTGAAGATTTCTGGTCCAGTTTATCTTTCTCTAGTTGCTCCAGAAACACTGTTCTACAAAATCACTGCTCTCAAATTGCCAGGGGCATCTTGGAAACTCCAAATTCCCAGAGATTCTACTGAAGCAGTAGGTCTGTGAGTGGTTCTAGGCATCTGTGGCCTTCCAAAGCCCCCAACGTCAATTGGAGGAACCATTAATAACCTCATTTTATAAGCAAGAGATCAGAATTCACAACTGGTTACAGAACTTCCTCTACAAGACCGAGGGAGAACTGCCCTCAGAACCAGACTGTTTTTTAGCCCCCCACCCTGCTATATCCTCTAGGTTGTCTAGGGTGGCTGATTTTCTCAAGAGAGGAAGTCAATTTCCTACCCCTGAACAAATGATTTCTGTGTATAAAGTAAAAGTCGGGTGCAGTGCTGTTTAATGGGGGGACATTTCCCTCTTCCTGGAAACCAAGGGTGAAGGAGGCTGAGTGTGAGTTTATTTCTGTCTTGCCCACGTGGAAGTTGGGTGATGAGGGCACCGTAGGAATGAAGCTGTTTTTCACATTTTATTCCACTGGGAGGTAATTTCATAGCTTAAGAGTTTTTGTTCCTTGGTGTTTTTCCTCCCTGCCAACAAACGAAAATATTAGTGGTTTCAAGTGGCTTCTGTTATGGTTAGGGTACGAGATGTCCTCCGGAGGCTCGTGCGTTGAGGGCTTGTTTCCCACTGAAGCTTTGTTCACATGCAGGGCTCTTGGGACATGATTGGATCATAAAGGTTCAAGCTTCATCCATTGATGGGCTCATGATTTCATGGCATTATTGGGTGGGGATGGAAACAGAAGGTAGGGTCTGCTTGAAGGGCATGGGTCATGGCGGACATGACCTTGGGGACCGTATCTTCACTCTTGTCCCCCCCTCCTGAGTTCCATGAGATGAGCAGTTTTCTTAACAGTTTTCTTCCACGATACCCTCCCGTCATGATGTTTCTGCCTCACTAGCATCATGAAACATGAAATCAGCTGACCACAGACTGACACCTCTGGAACCGTGAACCAAAACAGTGCTTTCCCGCTTTAGGTTTTAAGAGGTGTTTTGTAACAGTGAGAGAAAGCTGACAAACCCAGCTTCCATGCAATCAGCAATACTAAAGTCAGTGTGTGATGGCCCCTTGCAATTTAATGGTTTCATGTTTATTTTCATCTACCATAGTTCTTTTACCGGATTGCCTTATCGTGGTCCCTTTGACTTTAGGGTGAACACTGAAATGTCACACAAAATCTGCGCTCGCGTGGCCTTCCTGAGATGTGCCAGTTCATGGAAAGCAGCTGTGGTTTAGACTTGTCTTGCAGTCTGGGTGACTCCAGTTTCACATCTTTTCTCATTCTCACTTTGGAAAGCATATTTTCCTTAATGACAAAACACTGTGCTGGTCTAGTCTTGCATAAATAAGCCATACATTCTCCCACTTGCAGTGATCCCAGAAGCCACCTCTCACCCAGCTTGAGCCCTCCTGGGGCTGGTTTGACACTGAGAGGCTGCAGTTTACAGACCTCCTTGTGGAAGGAGTTTCCTGCGAGGCAGGAAATCTTGCAACCCGGCTCCAGAGGCATCCGTGTCAGAGATGAACGCTATGTCCAGTAACAGGAAAAACAGATGGAGAGGGCTCTCTTTGGAGTACATTTTCTTTCTGGAATGATCTGTTAAAAAATAGCTGAAGGCTAATTCTTATTTAAGGATACTATAAGTGCATCAGTAGTGCTGGGTTTCAGTAGAGTTTCACTGTAGAGGAGACTAAACCCCGGGCCACGGTGGGTAGGTGAATGCTGGCTGTCCCCGATACCGGGGCAGGTGTTCTTGGGGGCAGTAGGATTCCCCTCTTGATCTGACTGTGGGGTCACTCTGTGTGAACCTACTTGACACACTGAACTTGAAACACATATAAGGCAGTACTTGTAGAACCAGGAAATGAAGTTCTGCGTGCTACGGGTAAGCGCTGTTATCTTCCCTACTAGACTTTTACGAGGTGCTTGGGAAAGGATGGCACAGCAGCTGTGTAGTGGCTTTGCAGAGCCTGCCCTTCTGCCCGCCCGTTACGGCAGGGTTGTTAACAGGGCCTGGCTGCGGCAGGCTGAAGCCTGTCCCGGGGCCAACACCGGGCCGCACTTCCCAGGGGCTGCCTCCAGCCAAAGCCGAAGGGGGCAGAGAGACTAGGAGTTGGGAACAAAAGATTCCCGATTCTGGCTGAGGACCCCAGCGGCCTGCGGGGATGGCCTGGAGCTGCAGGCCGGCTAAGCTTCCCTCTTCCCCTCCTTCGCTCGCTCTCCCTCTCTCAGAGGAGTCTGACTCCCTGAGGTCTCTGCCTGTATCTCCCGGCTCCCTCCTCCATGGGCAACACCACTCTCTTCTGCCTTCCTCTCCTCAGAACAGCTGCTGCTTAAAGACCCGGACAGTGCGGGCTGTGAAGTCGGCTTCCTCGGAGCGTCCCGTAGCACCTGGAAGGATGAGCTGTGACATACATTCCCCTGAACTCTGGCAGCATGTTTGGCAGGTGCCACCAGGCTAGGCCAGTTCTCTGCTTTGGCTCAGTTAAGGGCCTACGGGTAACTGCCTTGTGAGTGTTCTTCTCATGGCCCTGGACCTTCCTGGCCACCGACGGGGCAGAACCCAGGGCCCGTCTCAGGACAGACACCCACTCCGTAGCCCGCACCCCGGCTCCTCTCCAGGCCCCACACTTCTCTCCTTACCTCCTCATCCATGGAAGCCCTCGTCCTAGTTTTCCTGACAGACAGCAGTCTGAGGTTTCTTCATCAGAATAAAGTAGATTATGATGAAGTTTCTAAAACTATCCGTGACACATACAGTGATAAAACCAACAAAGGTTTATTTCTCACTTATTCTTTATGTCTATTGTGGGTCCCTAGGCAGCTACGTCCTTATTTAGGTAAGCGGCTACCTAGCTTCTCTCACCTGTGCTGCCCTGGCATTGTGAGAGAGAAGAGTAGAATGGAAGTGTGGTATCTGCAATTGAAAGCGTCTTCCAAGAAGTGACAGCTTTCATTGGCCACAGCCAGTCTCTTGTCCGTGAAGAGCCAAGGAAGTAAATGAAATATCTAATATCACATTCCCCCCGGGTCAGTGGCCCTCAGAGCACATAAACTCTGCTAATTCTCTGGAGGAGACTAGGAGAGCTAAGTTCCCTGCAAGGATGAGAAAAATAATTGAACTCTTCCTAATGTTGAGCCAAAAGTTTCTTAACACAGCAGAAGGAGGAGGTTAAGTTTTTCAGATAAAATTGCAGTTGCATCTCTACAAATGCCGGTATTGGTGATGAGGATGGAGACAGCAAGGGGATGGGGTAATTTTTTTATTTCTTTTTTTGTTTGTTTTTTTGAGACAGGGTCTCGCTTTGTCGTTCAGGCTGGCCCTGAGCTCATTATGTAGCCCAGGCAAGCCTGGAACTCAGCAATCCTCCTGCCTCTGCCTCCGGAGTGCTGGGATGACAGGTGTGAGCCACCACACCCAGCACTGTGGTATGTGGTATTGATTGCTGGTGGGCGTGAGTCACCATGCCCAGCATTGTATGTGGTTACCGGGATCGAACTCAGGACCATTGTACTTGCAAGGCAGGCGCCGGAACCACTGAGCCAAATCTCCAGTCCCCAAATGTTCTTTTTAATTTTGTAAATAAATACATTTTTTAAAACCAGAATTTGTCATGTTTAAATTAAAAAGTCTCTCATCCCTTCCCCTTCCCTGTCCTCAAGAGATGGCAGCTCAGACTGTCTTCCTAGTGTATTATGTGTTAGACATTTCAATCTGATTCATTCTATTCTATTCTATTCTATTCTATTCTATTCTATTCTATTTATTTTATTTTATTTATTTTTTTGAGGCAGGGTCTCACTGTGTAGCTCAGGCTGGCCCTGAGCTCACTCTGTAGCCCAGGCAAGCCTGGAACTCAGTAATCCTCCTGCCTCTGCCTCCGGAGTGCTGGGATGACAGGCATGAGCCACCACGCCTGGCACTGGGATAGGATGATTTTCAAAGGACTATTGATGTGGTTAAAATGTCATATCAGCAACTTCTACATGGCAGTATTCTAGCTCACGGTTCTTTGCCTAAATAGTAACTCTACACAAGTTTCCAGGGAAACTAGAGAAGGAGTGGGAATTAAAGCAAGCAAGATGTTGACAGCCACAATGGTGGAAGAGTGTTTTTCTTGTAAAAACAAGAGCTGACGGGCCGGAGATTTAGCTCAGTGGTTCTAGCACCTGCCTCACAAGCGCAAGGTCCTGAGTTTGATCCCGGTAACCACATAGAATGCTGGGCGTGGAGACTCACGCCCACCAGCAATCAATACCACATACCACAGTGCCGGGCATGGTGGCTCACGCCTGTAATCCCAGCACTTGGGAGGCAGAGACAGGAGGATTGCTGAGTTCGAGGTTTGCCTGGGCTACACAGTGAGCTGAGGGCCAGCCTGAACTACAAAGTGAGACCCTGTCTCAAAAACAAAAAATGAAACAAAAAAGCAAGAGCTCACTAGGCAGGAGCTGTGTACCTGTCACTGTGGAGTGGACAGTCCTGGAAATGGAACAAAATAGGTATCGTGTGCGAATGGCCTCAGAAGACTCTGAACATCGTTCTGCCTGATCCCCCTGTGAGCTATGTTTTTCAGAGGTGGACGGGCCAGGGTTCTCCTCTGCAGCCTCAGCTAAATGGCTCTCGCTCTGGCTCAGGTGTTGCTTAGCGCATGGAGGGTTTTTTGAAGTGCTTTGGATTTAAAATGCTAAGTGCAGGGTGGTTTGGATATCAGTTCTGTTGGGTGAATGGAGTGGAAGATTTCATTCTATTGTGGTGTCTCGAGGAGCGCAATTCAATAGAAAAACAGCAAGTCTTGTACGAAACAACTGAATCACGATGTCCATTTTTTTCATTGGCTATGCAAAGTCATCTTACAGAAAACAAAAATACCTCAAATGTGTGAATTAAATAAAATTCACATAAAAGGGAAAATTGTTCCCTTTAGGAGATAATTCAGTGCAATATAAACTAAAAGTTTCAGAATACTTGTGTAAGAAAGTTAAGGATCAGTGAGACAACTTTTATTTTTTAATTGATTTTATTGGTACATTCTATATATACATTATGATCACATTCAACATGGGGAATTTGTTCCTGTATGTGACACATCTTGATTCTCAGTTTTTCCCCATTTCCCTGCCCTCCCTACATGAGAGAAGTTTTAAACAAACAAATTTAAAACAGTACAGTATTGTAAAATTCCATTTCCCACCAGATAAGACTTTAGGTCTCACAACTTGACTTCTTTGCAACATGCAACACCATGGCACTCCAGTTACCTTACCGTGAAAATCCATTCAAAAAGTATGTGAGCCAGTTACCCGCTAGGCCCTGGAGTAGAGCACCGAGCTGGCTGGAGGTAGCGCTCATACATGTCGATAGGGCTTTCCCTGTTCACTGCACAATGGCTAAGTGTTCTCTCTTGCTCGGAAAAACCAGATATGAGTGAGATTTTTGTGTGTGTCGTGAGGGAGCACTTTCTCTGGGAGCTGTTTTCAGATATCCTTGCCAGGTTTTATGATGGGCTGATGGTTTCTTCCTAACAATCCTTATTTAACCTAGAGTATAAGGAAAGACCTATGTTTGCCTAAGGTGCGACAGACAGGCTTGATTTCAGTCTCTCAATAGTCTGTTGGTGTGAAATATTGAGAAATGTTTCCTGAAGAGGTATTTTTAGAAGAGTGGCTTTTTTTTTTAAACAGAGCTAAGAACCCCGTTTTTCCCCCTCCTGTATGGACATTTTGATTAAGGTGGGACCAAGATTTCTCGGAAGGAAAGAATTAGAGAGAGATGCCTGGTTTTAACATTATGAAAAATGTTCTTCAAATTAGTATAAAGGGGAAGTTGTATTAACATTTATAACATGGTCCATACTTAGAATATAATAAAGTTTCCCTAGACTTTTCTCAGCTATTAATTTCTTCAACACTGGATAAAATTATCAATCCTCCAAGAGAGGCTCAGGCTTTGTAGAAGGTATCTTCTCAATCCAGTTTATTCCTAGGTAGGACTTCGGTGGCGTTATTATTAATCATCAAATTTAATCTGCTGCAAATAAGATGCTAGCCACCAAGCACAAGGAATACAGACAGCATGACATCCACACTTTATTTATATATAGTGCTAGGTATGCTGTGGGTCTTATCTTATTTAATTAACCAATAAATACACTGTGCACTTGATCCCAGGCATATAAACCATCTGGGTGCATTTTTGTGGGAACAATAGAAATCAAGACAAAGAGAAGATAGCTTTTTATGACATGAGCCTGGAAGTCAAATATGACACTTCTGAGGTTAAAATTGCTGATACAACAACCTTTGTTGGATTCTTGGAAACAAGTGGTGAGTCCAAGTGATATGCATGTGAATTGTTTCTGTTTAGAACTATGTATTACTTGGGATGACTTCAGTGGCAAAGGACAGGAGATCCTGAGCGGGGCTACATAAGGACATTTAAATATTTGTTTACTAAGAAGTCTAAGGATAAGTGCTTCTGAGTTACATGGGAGGTTCCACAGGGCCAGTCTGCTAGATCAGCGTCTCCACCATCGTCTCGGCCTGTTTTTCAGGCTCACAAGGCAGTTGAAGTAATTTTATATATTATGTCTTCACCATCAACAACTGCAAACCGAGAAAGGGGGTGGCCAGAAAAAGCAAGATTTTCTCCTTTTGCACCTCTCTTATCAGGAAGAAAATCCTGTCGAGAAATCTCAGGTTTCCTCATTCATCCCACTGGGCTGAATGGTTCACACACCCACCTGACCGACCATTTCCATCAGAGGGGACACATCGGGGTGGCC
>PVIC010017386.1:0-32801 GCA_004025085.1 Thryonomys swinderianus | reverse complement strand
TTGTGATGTAAGCATGGACATGTGAAAAGAAAACCATAGCACTAAGAGCTTGTATTTATTCCTGACAATATATCTTGCTTGGTTCTTGTTGAATGCCTTTGTATATTCACTTTTGTTATGGATGTGGTATTTTTATTGATGTGAAATGATATAACATGTGGCTAACCACTTTAAAATATAAAATTCAACAGTGCTTTTTTTATTTTTGCAAGGTGAAAACATGAAAAAATTGACATTAACTTGAAAACTTTAAACAACACAAGAATCTCCTGTACTGGTACTCAAATTCTCCATTCCTCCTCTGACAATCAACACCCTGTTGTCTCTTTGATTTTTTCTACTATGGAAAGTTTGTATAAAGACAATAATACAATTTTGCATCTAGATTCTTTGGCTTTGCATAAAATTTTCAAGTTTCACTAATCATTTTTTATTTCTGAATAATGTTTTTATATTTTATTTGTCCATTTAAACAATTATTATATTGAGTTTGAAATAATTTGGTTTGTGTCCAGCTTTTGATTAGTATGAATAACACTGCTCCAAAAATTCATAGACATGTGTCTGGACACATACTTTTTATTCTCTTAAAAAATATACCTGAGTAGAATTACTAGGTCATATGTTAACTGAGTGACATTTTATGAACCCAAAACTATTTTGGAACACAAATATTTCAGTTTATATTCTCTAAACCAATATAAATAGGTTCCAATTTTGCTATGTTTTTGAAATTCTTTTTTCTATTTTTTTTTCTTTTTAAAAGCCTAGTCATCTTATTGTCTGTGAAATTGTATCTCACTGTGAGTTCAATTATATTTACTCAGTGATCCATGATATCGAACAACTTCTCAGATGCTATTGGTCATTTCTGTATATTCCTTAGAGAAATTTTTATAAAAATTCTTTATTCAATTGAATATGGCTGTTTTCATCTTTGAAATGTAGACATTATTTATATATTTATTCTAGATACTGAATTTCATTATATATAAAACTATAATTTGCTTCTATTATAAAGTTTATACTTTCAGTTTGTTGCTAATATCCTTTAATTAAAAGTTTCTAATTTATTTGACTCCATTTTCTTATTATTGGTGAATTTTACACACACATCATGATCACAATCAAGAGAGAAAATTTGTACTACCAGTATATGATGTGTCTTAATTCCAATTTTTTCCCATTCTCCTGCCCATGCTACAACCCCTGCCCTGTATAAACATAAGCATTGTTTGCTTTTTTACCATCACATTTTTCCCCACATTATATAGCCGCTTTACCATTTGAATATTTTCTATTTCACAGTATCTATCATATACTCTAGAACTCATTTATATCTTTGGTTTCTCATATTTGAGAAAAGATATGTTGTTTATACAATTGTGACCTGTTTATTTCATTTATGAGTATGGCCTCAAGGTATGTCCATTTGAGTATAAATGACTCAAACTTATCATTCTTCATGGCAGAGTAATACTTCATTTTATAAAACAACCTTATCTTCTTTATCCAGTCTCCAGTTGATGGGCATTTGGGTTGTTTCCAAGATTTAGCTATCACAAACTGAGCTTCAGTGAACATGGGTGCACAAATCTCTTGTGATATGAATCATTTAATTTTTTTCATGTATAGACCTAGCAGAGGAACAGCAGAGTCAAATAAACTCTCTAATATTTTTTTTTAATCTCCACACTGATACAGAGTGTTTTGTGCCAATCTACACTCCCACCAACAGTGAAGAAGTATTTCTTTCTGCCCACAGCCACACCAGCATTTGTTGCTGGTTAAATGTGAGACAGTGGCCATTCTTGTGAAGTGAGATGAAATATTATTGTTGTTTTCATTTGCATCTCTTGAATGACTAGTGATGTTGAACATTTCTTCATATGCTTCTTAGATGTTTTTGCTTCTTCCTCTGAAAATGGTCTGTTCATATCAGATGCCTATTTTTGAATTGGGTCTATAAATTTTGGGGGGGAGGTGGTTAAGCTCTTTGTATATTCGAGATAGTAGCCCTTTGTCTGAGAAACAGCTGGTGAAATTTTTTTTTTCCCAAATTGTTGGTTGTCTTTTCACTCGGCTGATAAATTCTCTTGCTGTGTGGAAGCTTTTTAATAGTATGAGATGCCATTTGTCAGTCCCTTCTGCTAGTTCTTGTGCTATAAAAGTTTTGTTTATCAAGTCTAACCATAAGCCACCTTCTCCAAGAGTAAAATTTCTAATTTTAATGAAGCTTATTCATTTTTATTTTATGATCAATTCTTTCAATGACAGATATAAGAATTTACTGAAAAATTCTAAATATATGTGCCCATATTTTTCTGAAAATTTTGTACCTTTAACTTTCACATGTTAATTATCTCTTCTGATTTAATTTTGTTCTAAAGTATGAACTGATGGCCTAACTTCATTCTCTTAACTGTCATTATCCAGTAATCCAAAGAGTTTTTGTGATTCTTAAATTGACTGTAATGTTTCTTTTCTTCTTTATCTCTTTTATTTTCCTTTCCATTTCACTGATCTATATGTTGACCCTCACTTAGAAAAACAATATTTTTTTGCAATTGGGAAGGATGAATACCCCAGTCTGTTTTCTTCCATCTAATGTGTATATCATTCATCTCTCCTAATTTCATACAAACTAGAGGGTTTGCTTTTTCATTTTGGAAAAGGGCCATTATTTTCTGGTAAGTAATTCATTAAATTGCTAGATTGCTTTTGAGATATTGTTGTTTTAACAGTTTTATCTATCAATGAGTATGTGCTATAATTTGATTTAAATATATATTATTCAATTCATTTCTGTAATGATTCCTAATTATCAGGGCAAAATTTTTCATGTTTAAATTTTGTCTAGAAATTATGTTGTAGATATTATTAAAATATAATTGTCTATTTAATTTTTTGTTTAGAACCTTCATTAGTAATCATCTAATAATTCACTTGGACACAAGTAAATTTTCTGTATATCTTCTACTCAGAAAATTTGCTGAATGTAAAAAAAAATAGTTTACTTCCTTTATAATTAGCATACTTATTTATTTTCTTTTTAGCTAATTATCCTGCATAGGACACCAAGGAAAATATTTAGTAATGGTGGATAAAATAGAGATCTGTATTTTCCTCCTTATGTAAGTATATACTTTCCACATTTCCCAGTGGAATATGATATTAGGTTTTTTGTTTTGTTTTGTTTTGTTTTGTTTGTAAGTAAACATCACATATAATCCTTTGAAAAATCACCTTCTATTGGTGTATTACTTAGTGATTTCAAATACTTTGAAGAAATGAACAAAGGTAATATTTTTTGAAACATCCCTTTTCTGTTATTTTTGCATATGATTCTGATTTTCTTCTAAAACTGTCGCATATTATTTATTAGGACATATATCATTTGGTTATGGCAAATACATTTTTAATGTGCTTTCGATTCAGTCTACAAATATTTTGTGTCTATATTCATAGGAGGACAGACCATAGTCCTTCTATTGAAGTATACTCTTACAGGATTTAATATCAAGTGATACTAGCCTCCTATATCAAGGTAGAAAGTGTTCTGTCTGATCTAATTACTGAAAAATTTACACAGAGTCAATACTGATCTTCCTATAACTTATTTACAAAATTCACAAACTGAATATATCTGCTTCTTTTGAGTTGCTGGATTTTTGATAATCAAATAAAATTCTTTAGTCATTATAGGCCATAGTAATTTTTAATTTCCTTTTTATTTGATTTGGAAAATGTATGGTTTCCTTGACTTCTTTAGTGTTTATTTTTGATATCATCCAATTTTCCCTTTTAAAATTTAGTTATCCTAGAAATTTTCCATGTTTTTGTTCTTTGGAAGAAATGACTTTTGCTATTGTTGATTTGTTATCATCATTGCATTTATCTGTGCTCATCCTATTATTTTCATGTGCTGCCGTCCTTGTGTTTCATTTTTTTTAATAAAACCTGAAGGTTTTCATTTAGAGTGTTAATTGGAGATATATCTTTTTTTTAGGTGATTATGGTGGTAAACTTCTTTCAGAGCACTGTTTGTACTACATGTCAAAAATTTTACTTTTGGAACATATTTTCCCTCCTTTCCCTTATAATAACCTTTAGAAAAAGTAAATATAATTGTTGCAAGCAGCATATGGATTTTGACCCATTTGCCAATCTTTTCTAAAAGGAAAATATAATTTATTTTTCTTTGGTGATAACTAAAAAGCAACATTTCTAATGCAATTCAGTTGAACTTTTATGGTTTATTTCATTTTTCTTCCTAATACTTTCAAACTGGTGTTTTTTCTAATCTTTACTTCATTTTTTGTAATGTATAATTTGGATTCCCTTTTCAGTTCTATTTTTTATATGTGTTAGCTATTTTTCTAATCATTACTATGGACCGTACAACCAATACTCTAAATTTCTACTCATCTAATTTGTATTGATACCAAATTATTTTCAATACAATAAAATAGTTCTACTTCTAACCAACTTTTTATCTTTCACTGTAGTGTCATAAATCATAAGCTTATAATTCAATACCTTAAAAACAAATTACTATTTCAACATATTTGTATTTTAAATCATATGGGAAATAAAGGAGTTGCGAGTTACTTAGATTTAATTTTATATTTACATTTGCAGTTTTCTTCGTAACAACTTTATTTCTTAGTTCAGGTTCAAGTTGCTGAACTATATCTTTGGTTTGGTCATTTTTTGGAGGGTGTAGGGCAGCTTAACCAACAAGAAGTCTCCTTGAAGTTCACATATGTGGAAATATTTTAATTTGTCCTTCACTATTGAAGGACAGGTTTTTAAATTTTCAGATTGTTATGTGACAGTGCCTGTTTTTCCTTTTCATAAATAAAGTATGTAATTCCACTTCTTTCTAGTCTTTTTATACTTTCTAAAGAAAAATTAAACATATTTGAGGTTCCTCATTTATTACAAGTCACTCCCATAATACTGTTTCCATTAAATATGGTTTTGAGCAGTTTGATTATAATATGTGTGTGTGAAAGTCACTTTGTTTATCGTGCATGAAATTCATCACTCCTTGGAAATCTAGATCCTTCCATTTAACTTTGAAAGTTTCAGTCATTATTTCTTCAAAAATTCTCCCCTCGCTTGTATTCATAATAAAAATATTGCCAAGTTTTATATTGCTCCATGGACCTCATAAGCTTTATTTTGTTTGTTTTATTATTTTTGTGTTTGTGTGCCTCAGACTAGATAATTTCATTTTCTTCTACATGGATTTAGTTAATTCTTTCTTCTGTTTCATGCATTCTGATGCTGAAAATATTTCATGAATTTTTCACATTTAGAGCTGTATTTTTAGGCTTCAGACTTTTTGCTTGATGTCTTTTACCTAAAGAGTTCTAATTTTGAATAGTTCCTATTCAAAATTATTGGGGTTTTTTCATATGTCTTTCTGATGGCTTTTATTTTGTGTCCTTCACTGTCAGCATATTTAATGCCATTATCTTAATGTATTTTGTGCAAAAATTCAATATTTACCTCTCACAGGGACAATTTTTCTCATTCTGTGTGTGTGTGTGTTTCTCAGTTTATGAGCAGACTATGCTTACCCATTTCTTTGTATGCATTTTTGAAAACTGAACATTTTAAATGTTTCATTATGGCAACAGGATATCAGATTTTTCCATTTCTACACTAATAATTATTATTTATTTATGAGAGCTGGAGTCATTAGTTTGCATAGTGGCCTCCACAATCTATTTTTCACCATTATTTTTGGTGATGTGTGGTTAATAGTCTCTGTTCTATTATCTGTGACCCAATTAACATTTCACTGGACAGAAGTTTTCTTTAATGGCTGTACCTTACAATAGGAGAAAAATATTAAAAAATGAAAATGAAGATTTTCCTTCTCTCTAAATTCATTCAATGAACCTCATGCAGAGGGCAGGAGTATTGCCTGAGTAGGTTAAAGACTCGTTAACCTGCTAACCTGTGGGAAGACTTCTGAGTGAGTTATTAGGCAGATTAAAATATGCAACACCCATTTTTCAGAGAACAAAGTCCTTGCTACCCACTTGAAAGAACAATTTGATTTCCAGATAGCTTTTCTGTAGCCTGTCAGTTAGCCAGTTTGCCATCTATTTATTTATCCCTCCTTTGGAAGCCTTGACTATTTAATGTAATCAAAACCATGCATTTCCATGTCTCATGTTAGCTTCACCCAATGACAAGGGGCTTGGATGAGATACGGTAAAATGCTATTCGCTCCACTTCCACAGTGAACCTTAGGGGCTTTCAGACAGGAATTTGATCAAACTGTTCTTGACTTAGTGAAATTCACTCTCATAAAATTAACAGAATACTACTAAAATATTATCAAAGCTCATGCAGAGTGTTTAAACTTCTTAAGCTCACCTTATGAAAATCTCATTAGCTGATGTGAACTGTATATAAAATGTACTGATAAAGAATTCAATAAAACAAATCTTATTAACCTAAATTCCAATGTATAATTCAATCCTTTGAGATCTGGGTGATTGTCATTCATGAAATCATGTTTTAATTGAGAAAAAGTAAGATATTTTTACAAATAAACATTAATTAATTTTTTCACTATTTGAATACTTTATAATCTGACGATCACTTAGACCATGATGTGTTTCTTTTAATTGAACTTTGTGTCAATTTAAGATTTTAAAATATATTGCCATCTGTAGAAAATCCTTTATTCCATTAGAACAGGTACATGCCCTTTGTTTCCCTATTAAGTGCACCTCAGACAAGATCTTAACTATGTTGTTTATCTATATAATTATTTATTATTATCTTGAGGAACAAGGGTAGCAAACAGGAAAATGGAGAAAAAATTTAAAAATCAATCCCATTTTAAACTTACTCTTGCCTCTGCACCACTAGGAGCTGTTCTGAAGAAAGCTTAAAGTTTCATCTTCAAGGATTTAGACAACATTTTTCAAAGCCAACTCAAGTGAGCATTTCTTCAAACACATATATACATGTTAGCACATGCATCAGATCGGATGACCTAGGCAGCATCAGACATGTGCTGCTCAGAAACATGAAATGACAATGAGGTGGCACATTGTCTGGCTCTCCCTCTGGGGAAGTGACTGTACAGAAACACTGTGGAGCAAGACAGAAACAATAGGCCCCAGATGTATCCTCTTCCACTGTATGATCCACACATATTGCCCTCCCAATAAGTCTCTGTTCATCAAAGAACCTTCACAGTGGTAGGTAGGCCCAAAATCTACAGAGGTCTTAATATAGAAAGGATGCAAAAACAAGCTGGCATTACTTATATTACAACATGTCCAAGTAAATAATTCATTTTAATCAGTTGCTTCTACCATCTGTCAGTCTAGATATTCTCTACACAAAGTCAGCACTAGGCAGAGCCAACTTAACTTGCCTTACCTGTGTCCAAGGGTTGAGAATCATTACGTAATATTTTCAGTCTGCCCTTGTTACACTTGCCTTTGCCAGTCTTCCATAATTGCTAAGGAGAAAATATCAAGAGATTAATCACACAAGTTACCTTTGTATTCTTGATTTTTTTTCATTTTTGTAGTAGAATTATATTTTTAAATTAGAACCAATTGTTTTATCATTTCTTTGTTAGTTCACTGCCCAATATACATTCCCCCCAATATATAAGATAATCATAATTTCAGGTTCAATGTAACTCATAATGTATGTCCTTGTAAAACAGCATCCTGTTGACCAGTGTATGCCACTTTGACATAACCTAAATTTCAGTACAAGATTCATCATTTATGCAAAAAGTAAGAGGGAGATGGTGTGAGGATTGAACAAAGTATTCTCACTTTTCAGAAAGAATTCCATAAACAGGATGCCAATAAAATAAAACTATTACATTCAGGAGCACATGGAATTTCAGAAGTTGCACCAAATGAGTGCTCCGGATCATTTTTATCAGAACACTAATTTTGCTTGGAAATGATACAGGCGAGAACAAGCAGTCTTTGTAGACAGGTATCAAAAGGAAACAGTCTTTTGGGAAGAGACAGATTTATTTAAAATCCATTTTGTTACAATGGTTACCCTTATGGCTTTAAATGGTGTAGTTATGGCTCAATATGGGGATCTACATCAATGTCAAAGTACATGGAAGTTTAAGGGTGTTCTATAAAATGTCATAGTATTTGTATGTAACCTAAACACATCATCCTATATACATCTCTAGATACACCACTAGAGCCTATATACATCTCTATGATACCTATGTAAATGCCATGTAAATAGTGGTTAGGCCATATTGTTCGAAAATAATAAAGTTCTTTATATGTTCAGTACAGATGTAATTCTTCAGACAGTTCTCAGAGGCAGAAGTCAAAGCAGCTAAGAAACATGTGAAGAAATGTTCAACATCACTGGTCATTTGAGAGATGCAAATGAAAACAACACTGAGATTTCATCTCACTCCACAAAGAATGGCCGCTATCACAAAATCAACTAACAATAAATGCTGGTGAGGCTGTGGGGAGAAAGGAACCCTTCTCCCATGTTGGTGGGATTGTAGACTTGTGCAATCATTTGAATATTTTTGACCCATACCTGATATATATCCACTGATACAGACTCCATGTATAAAGAGAGTTCAGTGCTTTACTAGACAAAGTGGCAGTAGGGTAGATGTAAAAACATTATAAGTTCTGATAATTCAGAAAGTGCTGTGTTTGTCACCTTTTTATTGTAGGAAAAAATACTAGGTGTATACAATGTAAGGGATCAAGGATTAATTTTGAATCATCATTTCATCTGGCTCCAAAGTGGAAACATTTCCACTGAAGGCCATAGAAAAAGGAAAGCTGCTCACCTCATGGCAACCAGGAAGCTAAGAGAGAAAGACTGCAACAGACCTAGAGGTAGAGGAAGGGGTGGGGGAGATGTACTCTTCAAAGGCTCACCTAGGGAGCTACTTCCTCCAACTGGTCCTTCACTTTCTAGCCCATTCAGCTATGAACTTACCAATAAATTCACTAATTGAAGAGTTTAGTGATCTCACTTCACTCACTTCCCTACACTTCACTTGTGGGTATTCTTGTAGAGGGCATTGATCCACAATGCATGAGTCTTTGCACAGTCTTTCAAATTTAAACTATGTCAAGGATTGACACTTCAAAATCTTTGGCCCAAGTCCTAAGGTGAATGTTGGTAAATGGAACCTTCAGCAAAGACAGTAATTAGCCTTTTATAATAGGAAGACTATTCTTTGGGTCCAATTGTCCAGGTTGAGAAAAAGACTTTAGAGTGTTTCTTAGACTCTGGTTCTGATTTGATAAATACCACTAAGTCAAAAACACCATTCATAAGTAATCACATCAAATTTAAGAATCCATATGATTAATATGGTTAATATATATTAAATTGCATTTGCAAATAAATGAAAACTATTATCATTTTAAATAGGAACATTAATATAAACAGGTTCTCTCCAAATGACACAGGACAGAATACTTCATGAAAGACACATCCTTAGCATATAGAAAACTTTCTTACTTATATGAATTAATGAAAAAAGAATCCACTGATACTTCTATATCAAAATATACAAAAATGCCCATAGTTTATTTGCAGTATGTTTCATTGCATCAGGAATCCAATTTGCAATAATAAAAATGATCATCTTTATTAAAGAAATTAAAGATTATTGATTCATATAACACAGAATACTGAGGATCTGATCAAAACAAAGTAAAATAAATTATTTTAAATTATGTCCATGGAGAGTTGATATATTCAATCATTTTTATAAAAGGGAAAAGAATGAAAAATTTTTTGCCTAAACCATCTTCTACATCTCAAAGAAAATACTTTCGTACTCTGACAAAGAATGACTTTGACTGATGAATTCTGCTGTGGTTTCCATGTCACTATCTGAGTCTGTCAATCAGATAATATTCCTCAACTAGCACTGAAATTGGAGTTTCTGGTCTATTGACTTTCTCTTCTAAATACAGTGGTTTGTTTGGATCATTGATGAATGGTGCTTCTATGCTGGTCAATTCGCTAGGCCTGAGAAAAGTGATAAATTATGCTTATCATCTCCCTCCAGAATCAATCCTTAGTTTGCACACAAAGTAAAAATACCCAGAGTACATTTTAAATGCACAAGGTGTACATGAATACATGCAGGATTCCAACTGAATACCTACTTTCTGTTAGATATTACATCAGATAGACAAAAACAAAACTCAAATATAATCTTCTAAAATTATATAATATGTGACAAACACCAAAGGAAAAACAAAAATGTAATGTAAAGCAACATAAAGGACATCTGGAGTGCTGAGATGAATGACAATTTTAGACTCTTAAATTAAGGTAAGTTTTATGCAGAAGGAGACATAGCAAATCCTTGAAGGATTTTTGAGATTACCGTTTGATAAGCAGAGGAAATCATTAGGATAAAAGATTCTGAGATCAAATCATATCTGATTTATTTGAAAAATAAAAAGAAATATTTAAGTGGAGAGAAGTAGAATATGATTAAGGGTGAAAACATGAAAGTGACAGGTTACCTTTCCGTTACAGCTAAGATAAATTAACTCAAAAGGACCAACAGGTTGATTTTGGTCTCCATTCAGAAGTTTTAGTCTATGTTTATTTGACCCTGTTGCCTTGGCGTGTGGTGCCCTGGTACAGCATGGAGAGAGTACATACCCAAAAGTTTCATTTCACAGAATCCAGGAAGCAAAGACAGGGGAAGGCACCAGGCTCCAGCATGCTCACTCTTGAAAAGATTGCATTCGGCTAAGCCTCACTCTGGTAGTGTCCACCATCTCTCACTAGTGTCAGAGTTTTTATCCCATGGTCCTTTGGGGGACACACTGGATACAAGCTTGAGAAAAGTAAAGTGCAAAGATCAAACATCGTTTTGAAAAATATGCTGCCAGATGTTCTTTTGAGATCAGTAATTTTGTTATAAAACAGAATTAAGAACAACTAAGAAATAGGGAGATCAATCTTTTGTAAAAAGGAGGACTGAGAGATGGTAGAAGAGAGAGAGAAGTGAAGGTAAGGGAATTAAAAAGAATTAAAATGTGTTACAAATATCAGCTCTCCACAGTATGTGTAGTCATTACATCCTTCATATGTGTACTAACAAAAAATATTAAATGATACCTAGTTAATTTGTTTTCAGATAATCTTGCAAGAACCTGGGGCATTTTTTTCAATTCATGTGAGGTAAAATATTTGTGCTATTTTATTCCTTAGTGGTCACTCTGTGATCTCCTTCACGTCTACCTGTTATTGTTTTCTAAAGGCAGCAAAGTTCAAATCTTATTGCCAAATGATCCTGGAGGATGAACAAACGAAATGTGTAGAGACAAGTTAAACCTCCAAAGTAGAGATAAAAATCAACCTCTACCCAACGTGAAATTTTTGGATTCTGTGGAGGGAACTCCAGCACCAAATTTGAATTGCCACGTGTGAGCATCCAGATATGTTAACTTCACTTGAAAAACTCCATGAAGGATTTGGAGAGTTGTATTGTGTAATGCTTACTGTGCTGCAAAGATAGAATTTAGTAGCTTTGTCCTAAATGCAAGATGACTGTATGAGGAATAACGGAGGTCACAAATTCACCCCCTTCTACAATGAAAGGCAGAAGATGAACGAACGAGAGACCACTAGCAGCCCACGTGATTTACCTTCCAGATGGAAGCTTGAGAACACATCAAGCGACTGGCTTCTTAACAAGTATGTTAAGAAAAGTCACAACACAAGTAATTTAAGTTTATATCTAATATATGAAAGTAATTTGACAGAGTTCTTAAATTTTACAGTAATCTGAGCATTTTTCATGGTATTACCAGTTATCACACTGAAATATTCATTAAAAATGAAGTCAGTTGCATGAAAGAAAAGACAGAAGAAAAATTTATTTATTTCATCTAAAGAAAATTACATGATGAAACACTTATCATTAGCAATCAGACTATTGAAGCAAATAGATGTGTGTAGGGATTAATTAAAATATAGTTGTGCTATAATTCTGAGTGTCATGAAAGGATTTTTAATTCACCTATTTGAAGTATTATATTTGTGATAATTCATCTTTCTAAAAAAGTAGCAATTACACAGCCAATTTTGTTTTAATATTCTTAATTTCTGAAAAAGACACTTAGAAACGCGCCCCTAGCAAAACAAGGAGCTGCCTGTCGTGACCAGGGAGAAACCTGCAGGTAGCTCTGTGCCATCTTAATGTAGTAAATAATTCAGCTGGTGTTAGGAGGTCATGTATCCTGTCCCCAGTTCTGAACCAGTTGAAACATAGGTATCTCTAGCTTTCCGGATTTCTGTAACAGACACATCCTAGAAGGAAAATGAGATCGAATCATCTAACACAATGCTTGTACCTTCCCCATTTCCATTGTCTAGACGTGGTGCTGTTCACAGACCACCGTGCCTTGTGCCAATTCTGCATAGCCTCATCTAAAAATAACTCAGTCCAAATGAACGTACCTTCAGAACATACTCATAGGTAAAATAAATAGGCCACAGATGTGCAAATATTGTGTCTGTTCTCTGGTTTGAGAAACTGAAGATGTTCATAAGTTCTAGAATGTATGATGCATATTGTAAAAGAAAATATTCAAAGGGAAATGTGGAGTTAGTAATGAGGAGTAAAGAAAAAATGTGGTGTAATAAAAAAAGGGAAACAAAGTTCATGTATTTAGGGGGTGAGGGTTGTGGGGTGGGTAGGGGAATGGGAAAAAATGAGAATTAAACTGTGTCATATACTGGTACAAATTCCCGATATTGAGTATCATCATGATGTGCATATGCAATGTACCAATAAAGATAAAAAATAAAAAAATAATAATAATTCAGTCCAACCCTATTATTTGACTCAGTAACTTGAAAGATAAAATGTTCAGGGTAATAGTCACTGGAAATGTAGCAGGTTGCATGGAAACAGGTATTATTTAAAAAATATTTTAAGTTAAAGGTTATATTGAGGAGCTTTTTATAATTTTGGAGTTATTTTTTCCTGATTTATTTTTTTCACAAATTCAAAGAATGAACTCTGCTTCAATAGTATATTAATAGAGGCAAACACTCAATTCATTTTTAATTTTCTTCCTTTTTGGTAATGCATTCATTGTATGAAAACCTAATCACTGAGAATTATTAGCCATGAAAGTTGGTTGACTGAAATTCTGCATAAAGCATAGCAGGGCTGGTAATATCTATAGCTAAGAAGAGCCATTTGGAAATTAGCTAATTATAGATTTCATTTGTGCTTCTCTGGAAAAAATGTTTGCACTATGAGTAATTAGATATCTCTGAGTTAGAAATTAATGTGGAGAAACTAAGTGGTTATTGTAAACTGCACAAAGCACATTATCTACCTATAGATATATACCTACCAAATATATCTATATTTGTACTATAACAAATACAGTAAGACATGACCATGAATTGAAAATTGACATCCTGTGGATTTTTGCCCTGGACCAAATATATTCACCTATAACTCTACTATGCCATCTCAGAGCAGATAGTAGTAAATTGTGCTAAAAATTACTAAATTGTTATCAAGGGCAATGCTAGCATTAAAAGCTAAAACTCCAAAATTGCAAACTTCTTCAGCAATTGAAAAATATAAATATCTTATAAATTTTATGAATTTCATTTCTTCATTTCAAATGAATATTTGATAACATTTTCTTTTGAAAAACATACCTTCAGTGGTAATTTTTACTGGAAGGTTTCTGAATGATGATTTTTGAGAACTATACTTAGACTAGGTACTGAAATTCTGAGATGTATAATATGTTAAGGAAGAAGGGGGATGCATGGGATTATGATTTTAATTTATTTAAAAGTTATTTTTCTCTGAAATCAATTTGTTTCAGTTGTCTATGTTCTTAAAACATTACTTTTTAGTAATGTATGTTATAATATTTAACATTCCATTTTCATGAATAGAATTAATTCATCTACATACAAACTGATTTTCTGGTCTACTTATTCTATCATCTATAAAAAGAAATGCCTGGGGCTGGGGATTTAGCTCAGTGGTACCGCACCTACCTTGGAAGCATAAGGGACAGAGTTAGATCCCCGGTACCACCACAAAAAAAAAAAAAAAAAAAAAAAAAAAGATACTAACATTATTTGGATAAAAAAAGAGAAATATCCTAAAATTTCAACCCATAAATTAATGCAGATTTCTTGATTTATTTATTTATTTATTTATTAGACAGGACCTTGCTTCGTAGTTCAGGCTGGCCCTGAGCTATGTAGCCCAGGCAAGCCTCAAACTCAGCAAAACAATCCTTCTGCCTCTCCCTCCCTGGGATTACAAGCATGAGACACCATGCCCCACACTGTGATAAGAGGTGCTGATTGCTGATGTGTGCGAGTCAACTCACCCAATATTGTCCTATTTGGTTACTGGGGACCGAACTCAGGACCCTGTGCTTGGTAGACAGGCACCAGAACCACTGAGCTATATCTCAACTGATTTATCAATTTTCTCACATAGTACCATTGCAGATTTTCATTGTTATAGACCATTTATTAAGTTTATTTGTTTTTTTCTTTTGAGATAGGGTCTTGCTTTGTAGTCCAGGCTGGTCCTCAGTTCACTATGTAGCCCAAGCAAGCCTTGAACTCAGCAATCCTCTTGCCTCTGCCTCCCGAGTGCTGTGATTATGGGACTGAGCCACCACCCCTGGCTCTATGGTAAGTGGAATTAATTGCTGATGGGCGTGAGTCACCATGCCTGTTATTGTTGTATGTGGTTACTGGGATCAAGCCAGGGAGCTTGAGCTTGCTAGGCAGGCACTAGAACCACTGAGTCAAATCTGGTCCAAGCTTTTGAATTTTTATGTTGTTTATACTCTCTGCTTTTGTCCAGTTTTGGAAACTAATTATGATTATTCATGATTCCTCTTGCTTTTCTTTCCTTTTTTAGGCATTTAGTTTTATTTCACTCATTATCTTTTTAATTTAATTTATTGGTACATTATATAGACATCACAATTGCACTCCATACTGAGAACTTGTACCAGTATATGACAACTTAATTCTTATTTTTCCCCTTCCCATACCCACCCTACAAACCCCTCCCCTACATACACAAGCTTTGTTTCCTTTTTTACCATCAATTTTTTCTTTCCCCTCTTTATTTACCCCTAAACCCCATTTCCTTTTGAATATCTACTATTTCACAGTATTGATTGTGCATTCTAGAACTCATTTACAACTTCAGTCTTTCATACCATAGAAAAGATATGATATTTACACATCTAAGGCCTATTTATTTCACTTACGAGTATGTCCTTAAGGTATGTCCACTTGACTATAAGTAACCCAACTTCGTCATTCTTTATGGCAGAGTAAGCCTCCATTTTATAGAAAAATCACACCTTTATCCATTCTAGAGGTGTTGGGCATTTGGGTTGTTTCCAAGATGTAGCTATCAGACTGAGCTGTTATAAACATGAATGCATTATTTATCCTGACTTTGATTCACTAAAGTTCTTGATTTTATGTGTAAATATGATTGACAGTCATCTTTTCAATATTGATAGTTCTCTGATTTTTTTTCTTCTACTTTTCCGAGATTCTGTTTCAGTATTTTTCTTTTCTCCAGTTTGAATAACTTCTGTTCATATACCTCACACCATTCTAATCTCTTTGGCTCTGTATAGTTTGCTTCTGAATAGAGCTGATTATCTGAGACGTTTAATAACTGAAAACAGAAAGAGATAAAGAACCTCAATATAAATGTTTCTTAGAAAAGAAAGTGAATTTGAAAGCATATTGATGAATACTAAGAACTTGAAAGGAGTGCAATATAAAGAAAAAGAATGACAGTCTCCAGACAAATGTGAGATACTGTTAATTAACATGCTTTTGCTTTTTATGCTAGCTACTTTGTTTTATTTCTAGGTTATCCTTAGCAAACTAATGTAAGACATGAAATAAAAATAGTATTAAAGAGCAAAAGGGTAATTTTTATAATGATAGAAGGGTAAATCCATTCAGATATCCAATAACAGAGCTTGAAATACATGAAACAAGAATTAACAGAAACAAATAAAACAGTTCAACAATAATAGTTGAAAGCTACAAACACTCCACTTTCAATAATGCACATGAAATTTAGAAAAACTATGAAACAATTAGGATCAGTGAACTTCTATAAACACTCCACCTAAAGCATAATATACATTGATTTCAAGTGAAAATACAACTTTCTTCTAGAAATATTTAAATATCAGAAGTCTAAAATTATACAAATAATTATATTTTCTGACTAATCAATTAATTAGAAATCAATGTCAGGAAAAGATGTCAAAAGGTTATATTTGGGAAAGTAAACAATAAATTTCTAAGTAACCAATTGGGTAAAAAATAAATCAAAGGATGGGCCTGAGGGCTAGCTCAGTGGTTCCGGTGCCTGCCTCGCAAGCGCAAGGTCCTAAATTCGATCCCCGATAACCACATACAATGCTGGGCGTGGAGACTCACGCCCACCAGCAATCAATACCGCATACCACAATACCGCGCTTGGTGGCTCACGCCTGTAATCCCAGCACTCAGGAGGCAGAGGCAGGAGGATTGCTGAGTTCGATGCTTGCCTGGACTGCATAGTGAGCTCAGAGCCAGCCTGAACTACAAAGCGAGACCCTGTCTCAAAAAGGAAAAAATAAAAAAAAGAAAAAAAATCAAAGGAAAAATAGGTTGAGATTAATGAAAATGAAGATAAAATATATCAACTTATTGGTACTTATAGTAGGAGAGGAAAATGTTATCAAACCTATCAACAATATGTTAAAACAGAATAAATCCCAGCATACTGTAAAAGGAAGAAAAAGTTTCTCCTAAAGAAAGCATTAGAGAGGAGAATACAATATGAGAAAATTCAGTATATATAAAGAATATGAAAAATATCAATGAAATAAAAATATTTTATGAACATATCAACAGTCTTGAGATGCCAGCCAAATTAAGTTGCCAAGGAAAGAAGTAAAAAGACTCAAAGTAGAGGCTCAGTCATAAAGGAGGAGATAGTATTATTACTTTTTAAAATTTTAATTTTTATCTTTTTTGGTACATTGTATATACACATCATAATCACACTCAATATTGGAAATTTGTACCAGCATATGACACAATTTAATTCTCATTTTTTCCCATTCCCCTATGCACCCCACAACCCTCACCCCCTAAATACATAAGCTTTGTTTCCACTTTTTATTACCATCCTACTTTTTCTTTACCCTTCATTTCTCTTCATTACCCCTCATTACTCACTCCACCACGTTTCCCTTTGAATATTTTCTATTTCATAATATCCATGTTTATTAACTTAAGGTAGCACCATTTTCATAAAATATCCTATAATTTCACTCATCTACATTGCAAACAAATTAAACTTGTAGTCAAAGTTTAAAGTAACTAAAATATTCAAGGATGAATAAATTGGTACAATTAGTATATACTGGTCACACAAAGACATATTAATTTGTATGAAAACAATTAAATATAGACACAGGCTTCAACCAACATGTATGGCCTTTCAAGCATTAAATTAAATAAATGTTAATCTCAAATGCCCACATTATGTGATTTTGTATCCCATGAAATATCCAGAAAGAATATATATATATATATATATATATATATATCATATGCATGTAGTATGTATGTTTAATATTTGCTTAGGGTCACATGGGTCTACAATAGTAATATCAAAAAAGACAAGGATCATTTATGAAATGATGAAATTTTTCCAAATATGACTAGTGATGGTTACACATATATCTCTATGATCATGATATAAACTGCTAAATTGTATACATTTAGCAAAGTTAACTTTTTAATTTGCTTCCTTAATAATCTACTTAGGAATGTTTAATGGGCTAATTACTTATTCTTTTGAATTGTTTTAATATTTCAAATATATTAGCATTATATATTGAGGTGAACTACTCCTTTCTTCATTTCATTTTTCTTTCTCATTTTTCTTCCCTTCCTCCATTTTCTTCCTTATGAAATTTGGTTGAAGCAAATTATTTAAATATATTTCCAATTTATACAAATAGGATCTTAATCAATATGTATTCTGGATTGAAGTTCACATTCTCCACATTATTTGGTGTTTGTGTTTACCCATTGTTCATGGAGTGTCCCAGAGACTTTAAGAGTTCAGGTCAATAAAAATTTTAAGATATCCTCATAAATCATTCAAATAAATGCTCCTTAAAGAGCACAGTCTTAAGGTACTAGTTTTAAACTATAAGACTGAAAATTTTATTATTTCTTTTATTTTCAAAGTTTTCTAACACAAAATCTTAAGAGTAATATGAGATGGAATAAATCAAGCTATATTATAAGAAGTACAAATATATTGGAGAACTTGTAGAAAGGTATAGTGGACTAGGGAAATATATTCACTTTATATAATGGATAAAGCAATTACTGAGTACACTACTTATAAAAAGTCAAAATGAATTAATACTCAAAGGATGAAGTTGGTGAAAATGGCAATATATATATATGTATATATATGTAAAAATACACATATATACATATATATATATAAAGCAATTATACACACGCAATATGGACTATTTTCATTACTTTAAAGGATGGGTGTATATAATATGAAAATCATCAAGTAAACCAGTGATGGTGATCAGGAGATTATTGTAACTAGCTGTATTATAGACTTGAAAACATATATTAACTAATATATAAATATATCAAATAAATATAACAAAATTCACTGAGGAAAAGATTAAACCAAGCAATGTAAAGCTATATCCTTTTGCATAGACTTAAAATGTTTTCCTAAAAATAGAGAAGATTTTTAACTTCAAAGCCTATTGTTCAGAATATAATAATTTTTTTGCAGAGATATATCTGATTTTACACAGATAAGGGTGATAACAGAATACAATTGCCTTAAAATGAGATTTCTAAACATTTAAAAGTAAGAGAAAAAATGCTTTGAATAAATGAAACCTAGAACGCTCAGACACTCAGAGTAATAAGTGAAGGGCAAATGTAAAATTCCTTTTGACTTGAATTATCTTTTCAAAAATTAGCTCAGAAGTGCCGGGCATGGTGGCTCACGCCTATAATCCCAGCACTCGGGAGGCAGAGACAGGAGAATTGCTGAGTTCGAGGCTTGCGTGGGCTACATAGTGAACTCAGAGCTAGCCTGAACTACAAAGTGAGACCCTGTCTAAAAAAAAAAAAAATTAGCTCAGAATTTTTAATATATCTTTGATTTTCAGTAGTCTATGAAAAGGTCACTGACAAGACAGCTTTTCCTCTGTATTATTTCATTAATTTTAAGATGTTTTAATGTAAATTATTACGTTGTAATTGATACTATGGAGTCTTCTTAATTATCGTAATGCATTAGGAAGATCTGATAATAACACTGACAACAGATATTTATTCTAATGGCTAAATAAGTTTTGGCACTGCTATTGATAATTTATTAATAATTAGAATTTTGATATAAATATATGATTCAAATAATATATTTGTATATTTTATTTTATTTTGTGTGCCTTACTAGGGCTAAAACTCAGAGCCCTATGCTTGCCATGTAGGCATGGCACCACTGAGCTATATCTTCAATTCTCATTTTACTTTTTTAATTAATTAAGTTTATTATTATTTAATTATTAATATTATTTTCTATTAATTTAGACATACATAATGATCACATTCATCATAAGGAATTTGTACCTTCACATGATATATCTTGATTCTTATTTTTTCCCATTCTCCTCCCTCTTTTCAACCTTTATTTTAAAAGACAGTGTATTCATCCTTTTTCACACATATAAACCATGACACATGTATTCACAACTCCAGAAAAAAAGGTAATGGCATAGTGCTATGTTAAATAATGTGAGAAAACATGAAAGTTCTCACTTAGCAAATGGAAGAAGTCTGGACAATATGTTTTATACATATGAAATGAAAATATTAATATATTTGACTATATCAGAGGGAAGCTGTGATTTACAATGTAAGAAAGGAGTAAATATTTATAACACTCAAAGACAGAAATCTGGATTGTACATCAAGAATATACTTATGTTATAAAAAGAAAAAGGGAACCCAATGTAAAAATGTGTGAAGAACATGAACATTCAGGCTGGAAATGAAATCAACTGAGATTACAATAAATATTCATAAAGTTTACATTCTTAGACATCAGAGAAGTACCATTTCACAGCCACAGGGCTGGCCATATGCTATGTTTCTACATGAGACCTCTATTCCAGATAAAAGGACCTATTCTCTCCATGAACAGATTCTTTTTAGTACCATTTGAATCCTCTTGGAGGTGGGTCTCAAACTTGACTCTGAAACCTGGATTCTCAGTACAAATGATATTGCTCACAATCTCTGTCTTCACCCTTCTACAGCTCCCTGTTGAAGACTTGATCAAAGACAAACAGCTTCTAACAACTCAGAGCAGATCACTAGGAAAAGGACTCCAGACTCTTTATGTTCCTGCCAGGGAAAGCTCAAAGCCTCCAGAAGAATGTGCTGTTGCTGAATATAATGCCCATAGCTCTGTCTCCCAGTCACCGAAGATGGGCACCATTCTAACTGGATGAATCTGAGTCAGACCAAGATAACTTTCTCATAGACCAGTCTCCTTGTGCTTTCTCTCATTATCACTTCTCTGTCCTAACTGGAGCTCCTCTCACTCTTTCATCCCCAAATCATGTATTTGTCCTTCACTAATTAGCAAAGTGTTGAGTTCACATTGGCCCTTCCTTTCTACTACAGGAGGTTATTATTGATACAATTATTATCTTGCCACTCGGGAATATTTGACAAAGGTGAAGAAATTGGTCTTTAATTTTGATTTACAGAAGTACTTTTTCAAGTTTCTAGTCTCCTCAAAAGTGGTCAAGATGCTTGACTGAGTTAGGGGTAAAATGGATACATAAGGATTACAAGCTAAGTATGGACTGAGGAAGAAAATCCAGCCCAAATCTGGAAAATGTCCTCAAGTAATGATCTCCAGATGATTTTATATGGGTCATTTTAGGTATGTTTATAATTTAAAATAAGTCTTTATTTGATTAAGCAACACAAATGGGTTTTATGCTTGAAATGAAACACAATATTAACTGATATATTGTATTCCAATCATCATATCTTATTACATAATATTGGAAGTTACCCTTAAAAATGAAGGAAAAAGTTTAAACCATCAATTGCTCTAATTTTGAGATTCTATTAAATCATGCAAATTTTCTGACTCAAAAGAACTTTGTGCATTTTGAGCAATTATTAGGATTGTACTGATGTTAAAACTCCAAATAATTTGCTCATATGTTCCAGAGACTCTCGAAGTCATAGGTGGTTTTAAAATATAAACTTTTGATCTGCTAAGATCTACCATTATTGTATCAATCATTAGGAAAGTAAATATATATTTAGCTTATTCATTCTATATTATCATCCTTCTTACATCATGACTTAATTAGATTTTCTTAAGTGTTATGATCTGCTAGAAATCATACAATTAGTTCTGTATGTGCTGCAACTATCTCAGGGAATTTATACCTAAATCCAGTTGCTCTTGAGAAATCAGTGGCTTATAAATATAGTCAAAGAAAACTAGAGATACTATATATTTGTAAAATATTAGCACATGCATGTTGTTACTTACTCTCATCCAAATTGCTTCTTTCCTATTCATTAGGATTGTACTGATGTTAAAACTCCTAATAACTTGATCATATGTTCCAGAGGACTCACTTTTACCTCATGCCCTACAGAAATTGTAAATGATTCTGTTTTATGATAAGTATTTGGTATAATTCTAATGAAAAATTATGATACAAAAAATGGAGGCACAGATGGATACACTGACTCTACCAGAAAGCCAAACAGGGGAAAAAAAGGGTATAAAAAAGGAAGTTTTAACCAATTTAGAAGGAAAGTTCTTCCCACAAAATATATTTCTATTGATCATGACTGTTTCAATTTAATGCAACACTTTCCTATGTAGAATTCAAAATATGTGATATAAAAATTCTAGCTCCTAATACAAATAAGAAAATAAGAGAAAAATTCAATGTGTTCATGATTTCTACTTAAAGGTAATCATTTGTGCCAGGGATTTAGAGCAGGGGGTACCTTGCCTATGTTGAAAGTACAAGGGCTCAAGTTTGATCCCTGGTACTGTAAAACAAACAAACCAACAAACAAAACTCTTAATCATTTGTTTCCTGATTGGGTTGGGTTAAGCTGGTTGACTTATTCATATTCTGTTGAAGACTGAGTCTGTCCATACCTGCTGATTTGGATAGCAGCACAGCAAATCACTCCACAGGAAAAGATTGTGAAGTACAAAGACTAGGGCTGTGGAATTCACAGCCAGAACCCAAAGTCCAAAGTCTAAAGTTCATGTTCTTCCTTGCACTTGTTTTCAAAGCAATCACAATCGAAAATTCCAAAGGAAAGGCAGAATGATAATTAGAAATATGAGAATTGAATTCCATTTAATAGGAGAAGCAATACTGGAATCTGAAACCTGAAGAGAAAAATTTGAGGTGAAAGAAGGTGAAATGTCTTGAAGAAGAAGGAGGGGGAAGAAAAGGAGGAGGAAGGAGAGAAAAAGAAGGAAAAAGAGGAAGATGCAGAGGAAGAAGAAGAGGAAAAAGAAGAAGAGCTGGAACCAAACCAAGAACTTCAAACTTCAAGCTGTCAGGTCAAAAACTTTCTTCTATAACAAGTCTGGAAATACTACAGCTTGCCTGCTACATCCCCAAATCATGATCCCTCTAACTCAATATTTTCCTAGATATTTTCCAATTTCAGCTGTCCCTATGAGACATCTTGAAATGCTTCATAATGCATGCAGGAACATTTCATATCACTCTATGAAAAACAAATAGAATTACAAATATAAACCTCTGATTCAATATATAGAAAAATATCTACATATGTTAACTTAGCACCTTTAAAACTATTTAATTTGAGACATTTTATTGTTTAGGACAGCTACTGGTGCTCTAGGAAACCAGTGAATAATTGAACCCTAATTAGAAAGTATCACACTAGATTACTTTTCGGTTGCTATTTTGGAGTCACTATAGCAATAGTTAATGCTACATAATGTTACATAATACCCAGTATTAGCAGGTTATAAGTGGTATATGCTTCTTTCTCACTATAATTTGCCCTTATTGTTTACATCAGGATGAAGCTTTATGTGACTCAAATGAGCATGCCAAGTGGTGGGCTGGCCCAATGTAGCTTCTCCTCAATGACTTCCACAGAGACCTACGACCTGGTTTTCGAAGTGGCAGGTCTTTGCTGAGTTAACATCTACCTGAAGTCATCTTGGCTACAAATATAATCTTTTTCCCAGAATTATGGTTTCTCATTGACCTGATGGGTTGCTGGTTAATTGTGGCACAGTTTTAGCGCCTGTCTGTTCTGTCTTAGCAAAATAAGTTGGGACTTCATTTTATAGTCTTGCTTGCTTATCATAGCAGCAGGTGTCACCCTGCCCACTTTTCTGTGCTTGTTATGAATAAACACTAGAGATTCTTAGTGCCTTTTGTTTGCTTCCCAGAGCAACTTAGATCAGCCTGAGATCCAGCATCTACTCTCAGCTCTCTGTTCTTCTCTCTTTCTCTTTCACAGCTTGTGCTGCCTTGACATGCACAATATCAAGACCCACTGAAGTGGTCATTAATAATGTCTCCTATAAATTAGAATTAGTTTAATGGGCTTATAGTTTGCTTAATCAACTCTGTCCAAAATTATTCACTTTTAGATTTTTTGTTAAATAAACACCTTTGAAGTGACAATTATTTATGATTCCAAACATGTTGAAATTCAAAACAAACCATTTAATAACTATTTCTTTTAAAATTATTTTGGCACTTCTCAAATACTTTATCCTTGTAAGTAACATAAGATTATAATACCCAGGTGTAAAATTCAAGAGTAAAAATTTTGCTTGTCAGACTACAAATGAGTCATCCAAAAGGACCATTTTTCCCCACTGTATCTCTTAAATACATGCTCAGATTTTAACTTACTCTCCTGGATTATAAGTTTTTCTCAATGGAACAATTTCTAGTTTGTGAGCTTTTATAATTAGCAGAAACTCTGTGCATCATCATTAGCTTCACAAACAGTCATGCTGTTTGCAAATTCTTAATGTAAGGAACAGACATGTAACTTATTGACTACATAGACAAAAATTAATGTCAGGAATAATAGATCTTCACAAAAGCACAGTACTTTAATAGTAGAGACTTACACCAATTACTCAAGACTAAAGCTATTGTAAATAAAATAAGCATTGCTCTTTAATTTTTAAATAGCTATCAAGAGCTGCTGACATATATTACTTAAATATGTAATCAATGACACTGAACACTTGCGTACTCTTTCTCAGATAGTCATCAAGTAGCAAATGTGGTGGAAACCATTGTGTATATAAAAGATGAAAAAGACTTATAGGAAGAAATAAAATGATGATTATCCATACATTGAAAATAAAAGTCAGTGACAGTAACTAAAATATACTCAACCATTGCAAAAAAATAATCTTGGAAATGGACAATAATAATATTAATAGTGAAAATAATATTGGTGAATATTGAATATTATTGAATATAACTATAAGTTATACACTAGTTTTTGTTGTGAGAGCATTGTACATAGGATATTATACTCTTCCCAAAATATTATGTTTGGAAAAATTAATATTTATAGTTTACATAGTAGAACATTGAATCACTATAAAGCCAATTTGTTCACCATAGTGAATGGTGCTGCCTAGATTTAATCTCAAGAAACAGGACTACACAGACCCTGTAGCTGATTTTTTTCTCTTGTGTTTGGAACATGAATGGAGGGGGATATTCTCTGAAAATAACATGAGGCTGAATTTCAGAGTCTTTCTAAAAGGCATTAATATATGTTGGTGAATTTACAAAATTCAAGAGGCTGCTTTACTGAGAAAACACTTTGGTCAGTAAAGATGGATCTGATTTCCAGGGGCTGCTCCATTCATTAAAGTAACAAGTGACAGTTTAAAAACTCAGATGTCAATTCTCTACATGAGACAATACATTAAAAAAAACACATGCAACAGCTGTATTTTTCAGAAATAGAGCTCCACAGAAATCTAATTATAAACATTAGACTGATTACCTGAAAATCTGACTAAGATTACATAGTGAAACACATCAGAACATGAGACAAAAATTGTATTTTCTTAAAAAGGCAATTTATGAGTGGGCAGGCTAGTACATCCTCTCCCCGAAACAAACAGAAGAATTATGAATACATTTATGTTCAACTGAATACTAAAAGAAAAAGTGGGAAAGTTTTAATATGAATTGAAAATCATCAGTAATCATACAACTCAGAGTGTGTTACCTTTCAGAATATATATATTCTATATATTTTTAAGAAAAATTAAATGAATAAATATATAGGTGAATAAAATTACTATCAATATATATATGAAAAATGAAAACATTCAGAGTATAATTGTTTTGTCATTTATTTAATGTAGAGTATAGTAGATGATTTTATCTGTATGTTAATTTTAGTCATTTGATAATTCTATTCCTTAAAATATAGTTTGAAATACATTATTTATTGACTTAAATATCATGAATCTTTTGTACATTAAAATTAGTTTTTCTCTGATATATTGTTCCACATATTCACTCTAAAATGTAGTTTAAATTTTTATTTGTGCTATGATGCCAATTAATATGGTTCCTTAAGAACTTCATAATGTAGTTAAAAAGACTGAAGTAAGTGCGTCTTCAGAAAGCTAAACTGAATTTCTTTTCATAAGAGACTATGCTGTGAAACAGAATTTTATGAATGTAAAGTGATGAAAAGAGAGGTAGGAAAGCTTAAGGTTCCCTGCAGTATATAGGGAATATCTTCTTTATATTTAGTACATATTTATTGATGCAGAATTCTCCATTAGAGTACCTGGGTACTGGGTGGACTGGTACAGATACAATACCTATGACTATGCTGTTCAGAAATTGAGAGATTATTTTTAAAGAAGTTAATGTAAATGTATCTGAGTTACAATCAATAGTTGATCTTCTGATTACCTGGGACTTCAGTAAGGGGAGAATCTGATATAGTATAACTAAAAATAAAAGTAATTTCTATTCATAAAAGAAGTCTAACTTCAGTAGTATATAACTGTGATGTGCTTTTGCAAAATAAAGGTGGGTTTTGAGTATAGACAGAATGGCTCAATTTTGAAGACATCAAAAACAAGATGAGGATCTTACATTTAATTTTATAAATATTTGATATGGAATACTTTCAGAATTTTAGATGTAGAAACTGTGACACTTCCTAGCAACTTAATAGATAGCAAATTCTCAGTGAATGTATTTTAAATAATGGATTATTGTTGTCTTAAACAGTTTCCATTTTTCCCCAATACTGCTTAATTCCACTGTTGAATTTGTCTTCATAGGTATGCAAAATTTTCTGTCTGACATATGAATAGATTTAAAAAAATATAAAAAGGAACAGATTAAAATACTGGAAAGGTTGTGGGCTTCCAGAAGTAAAATGCATACTTTCAATCTTTTTAAAATAATAATTGTATTTTTGACCCTTAAGAAATTATTAGTCTTCATTATTCTCAATTTTTACTTACGAAATTGTGATAATTATATTTAATTGTAGAGTTTGTTTTGAAACTAAATAGAAAATCTAATGAATATAAGAATATATACACCACTAGTGCAAATCTGTGCTCTTCTTTTTAAGTAAAACAACTCTCAAAAATAACCACTGCATCAATTAAGTATGAATCAGTGTTTTAACTTGCATTTTCATGGTCATTTTCTCCTGATGCAGTTAATTTAATTAATTGAGTAAGATATTCTATTAGATGCCTAATTACTGGATAACTTTATATATCACAAGATTAAATGGAAAATTTATTTTACTATTATAAATAAAAATTCTACATCAGAAACAATTCCATAAAGCTGCATGAAATAAACCTCTTATCTTCAGAAATATCCTTTATATCAAAACTATTTTCAAAACAACCGTTTGATATGTAAATTGTCACCTTCATTTCTGGGCAAAGATAATTATTTACAGATTACATAGTCATAAAAAATTATTTTTATGAAAAACATGTCATGCATATGAAAATAAAAATATCCACTGAGCAAAGTTATAATGTAAAAGATTAAAGGTATTTTAATTTAATTTTTAATTCCAAAATTCTTCCATATTTATATTTTAATTTTAAGGAGTTCAGTTTTGAAATTTTTTGATACTCATATTGAATACAAACACTCCTTTTTTTTTTTTTTTTTTTGACAGAGTCTCGCTTCGCAGTTCAGGCTAGACCTGAGCTCACTATGTAGCCCAGGCAAGGCTTGAACTCAGCAATCCTTCTGCTTCTGCTTCTGAGTGCTGGGATTACAAACGTGAGCCACCACGCCCATAACTATGGTATGTGGTATTGATTGCTGGCGGGCGTGAGTAGGAAAAGCAAAAGGAATAGAAAAATCAGTTTTATTTGAAAACAGAAACATAGCAGGATGGACACAGGACAGTGAATGTAGCTTACAGGACTGAGAGGGCAGAATGTTGGAGTGTTAAGTGTTTTGCTGCGGGGTAGGGTCAAGAGACTGGTCTGAGGCTTGACATTGTGGCAGTTAGTGGCTTTTAACACCATTTATGGCCCTTCAGTGAAATGTTATGGAGACCAAGGTCAGTGAAACAAGTCTGCCAAGGATTACTGGAGACCGCTGGTTGCGTGGCTAGAGACTTACTGTGGACAAGCCATCTGGTGAATTTTCCACATTGTGCTGAGCCCTCTGTACCGTATTCTCTGGGTAATTTTTAATTCAAAAGATGCATCTAGTCACAGAGGGTGGTGTCAATGAAGCTCTATATTCCTTCTCCAGCCCTTTGCTGGACTGCCTCTTGATCAGATGTTCAGGAATTGGGTTCAAAGTCAGCAATTTTTTCTTTCCTTGGGCATTTTCTTAGTGACTGCCTGCCTAAGTGCAATTAACAAGTGAATTGAGAACATTGCAGTAATCAGGATCACTTTATAAAAACTGAGTGTTCTGCCGGGCGTGGTGGCTCACACCTGTAATCCCAGCACTCGGGAGGCAGAGACAGGAGAATTGCTGAGTTCGAGGCTTGCCTGTGCCACATAGTGAGCTGAGGGCCAGCCTTAACTACAAAGTGAGACCCTGTCTCAAAAAAAAAAAAAAAAAAAAAAAAATGAGTGTCCTTTTCACGTACCAGCAAAGAATAATCAAAAAATAAAATTGTAAAACAATTCCATTCATAAAGTATCAAGCAGAATAAAAATCTAGGAAAATATTTAACCAATATGCATGATAATTACAATGAAATCTAAAGAGATAATTGAAATTGAAAGATAGACCTACAGAAGTAAATTCAAGGTTTGTGAGTCAGATCTTTTATTATTAATATGGCTGTATTTTTCAACTTGACCATTAAAATTCAAACAGGTTATTTTGACCTACAATAGAAATCTCAAACTCTACTTTCCATGTGTGTTATTTGTAAAATATTCCTCTGCATATTTTATAAGTAATATATAATGTGATTAAACTTTTAATTGATATGAGAAAGAATGTTTTGGTTAGTTTTGAGCAGTTGCCCTATGACACAGCTCTGCAAGATTTTCTTTGTATTAATTGTGCCCTCTGGATGATAAACTTCTAAAGTCATTATGATTATTTTACAGTGGCTAATGCTTTTGATTACTCTGAAACACTTTCTGCCAGTATTTCTTTCTGCCAGAAGTGTTTCTCTTCTATGTGTTCTTTCTTTCCCTTTGGAAAACCAGTTGTACAGTGTCTACACAATTTGACTCTGATAGGTATTGTGTCATGTACTGGTACAAATTCCCAATACTGACTGTGATCATGATGTGTATATACAAAGTACCAATAAAAATAAAAAAATAATAAAAATGGCTCTGCTTGTATGTTGCCTTTCTTTCTATTTTGGGTTTAATAAATCCTACCTTATTCTTGGACATATTTATTATTATGATCAATTCAATATTTTACATTTAAATATTTTAGTTTGAGCTTTTAGAATGTAAGTTAATTTCCTTAATAGATTGCAACTACTTTGTTCAAATTCTGTTACCCACAACACCTGGTACATTTTAATTATTTTTATTATAATTGATTTATTTGTATTGGTACATGTTCATTCTTTTATATTCCATTTCAACTTTTTCCCTTTCCCTCCCTGCAGCTCTGTATCTCCTTTCCATTTCAGAAAGACCTATCTCCTTCTTTCCTGTTATGTAATTTATTGTGGTTTTTATTTCTAATTTGGGTTTTTTTCTTGAAACATAAATCTTGTGACAGATAAGCTTGTGTATCTAATTTATGTTTCTTAACATACAAGAGTTCATTTTCTTACAAAAAACTCAACTTTGCTTTTCTTTATTGTACAGTAGTATTCCAATGAGTATAAATACCACATTTTCTTTATTTATCCATTTGTTGATGGGCATATAGACTGATTTCAAGATTTAGCTATTATAGCCCAAAGAGTTAGCTCAGTGGTTCTGGCACTTGCCTAACAAGTGCAAGGTCCCTGGTTTGATTCCTGGTAACCACATACAACAATACCAAAATGAGCAATCAGTCCCACATACCACAATCCTGGGTGTGGTGGCTCACACCTGTAATCCCAACACTAAAGAGGAAGAGCCAGGAGGAATGCTGAGTTCAAGGTTTGCCTGGGCTTCACTGTGAGCTTCGGGCCAGCCTGAACTACAAAGCAAGACCCTGTCTCAAACAAAACAAAACACAACAAAAAGATTTAGCTATGATTATTTGTGCTTCTATAAACATGTATATGCACATACCATTGTTATATGATGACTTTAACTCTTTCATGAAGATACTTAGGGGGAGAATTTGTAGTTTTAAGTTTTTGAGAAATCTCCATACTGAGTTCTATTATGCATACACTAGTTTTCATTACCACCAAAAAATGTACAAATGTTTCTTAACCCACTACACATCACCAGCTTTTATTATTCTTTTATTTCTTGATAAAGGTCATTCTCCCCAAGGTAAAATGAAATCTCAGTCTTGTTTTAATTTGCATTTCTCTAGTGATCAGACATGTTGACGTTTTTTGTGTGTATTTATTGGCTATTTGTACTTCTGTGAAGTGTCAATTTAACTCAACAATGTTTTAGCTGGGTCTTTTATTTTGTAGTGTCTTATTTTTTCTAATTTTTTTTTTAATATCAGAGATTGAATTTGGGTCCTTGTGCTTCCAAGGTAGGTGTGGTACCATTTGAACTAAATCCCTGGCCTTAACTTTTGTTTTTTTTAGTCTTTTACATATTCTAAATATTAGTCTTTGGAATGAGGAATACCATAGTAATTTTTCTCATTATGTAGGTTTTCCTTTCATTTTGTTGATTATTTCTATTCATTAACAAATTGGTCAAAGTTATGTCATGTGTAAGTTTTCTTTATATTTCTGGTGTTAATTTATATTCACGTTGTATGCACAATCAATGATTATTAAGATTTACTTTTTCAATCATATTTTTCGGTAGATCTGCTTTAGGATTTTTAAATCAAAACTCTCTTTAATCATTTTCCTTTTAATTAGCTCTCTTTGGAGCATGTTGCAGACTTTTGCAGTTTATATTTCAGCTTTCCTTTTACTTATTTTTAAGTGAGTGCCAAATTAACCAAATTATCCTATAAAAATTGTAAAATATTTAACATTTAATTTTCTAATGTATTTAATATAATCTCATAAATATTTAGCTATAATCTTTATTTTGTATTTCTACTACATGAATTTATATATAAATTAAATAACTGGTATACTTTAGGTCATTGGTTCATAACAATATGAAATATTTTTCTTATTGGTCTTGGAAAACAGGAAGTGAGATTTTATTTTGTAAATGTTTATTCACCCAACACATAAAGACTTTTGCAGCTGTTTGTGTATCTATATTCCTCTCTATCATATGAACATAGGGAAAAACAACCTCAAGTCTTGTTTGAATGTCATGGAGATATACACACATGCACACTCGAGAACACACACATAGATTCATACATATTTTAATATTTTATATGCTTATGCTTTATATCCAATCTTCTATAGCTACATTTTATAACTAATGATAATATACGCTTCCTTGAGGGATGATTATCAAAGATTTGTGAATATTCAAGGATAATATAGTGCTGTTGCACAGCAAGCAATGTTCCTGGTATTAAGTTAACATATTTATCGAACATTTAAGGTACCTCAGAAAGTATATTTAATTTTGTGTGTGTGGCTTTTAATAAGAAATGTCCCTTGAAAAGTTACATGATAATAAACCTAATTTTAAGTCAATTTTATAAATATGTTAAGATATTTTAGGTTTCCGGTGGACTGAAGGGAGCGGTGCGCGGACGCACCCAGCTGCTGCGGGCCTTGCCATCCGTTTCCGGTGGACTGAAGGACCACCCGGACCGACCCGGCTGCTGCAGGCCGCCTTCCGTTTCCGGCAGACTGAAGGCCGCCCACTGGCCCACTGTATCCCCGAGCTGTGCAGTGAGGAGTCAGTTACTGACCCTGGGCACCATCCGCGCCACGGAGGGTTGAGAGCCTGCGCCCAGCCCCAACCCCACCCCGAGCTGTGTTGTGAGGACCCAGGCCCTAGAGGAGCTGGAGCCATCTCCTTTATCCCTTTACAGGAGGCATGCTCCTGGAGCCGCACTGAGACACCAGGCAAGATTAAAAAAAAAAAAAAAAAAAAAAAGGGAATCTAGCTGCTATTTTGCCATCCACTCCAAATCCTGCTATTCATCTCTTGTCCCCACAACCTCTCCTATCTTCCTGTCAGAAGCAATACCCAGAAGTAAAGATTCTTAGGCTGCTCTATTTCTTCTTCTGTACTATTATAAGAAGCTGTGAAAGCCTCCAATGGTCTTACAGCATACAGTTGGTACTATTGTACATATGCCCTTTTATCCCATAGTACCCGCTGGCATATATGAGGTTCTAGGGTATAGGTGATCTTCCTAAATCTGCTAACTCTATTTCATTCTCCACCTGTCTCCCTACCTCCCTGATTCCCCAGTGACCTTTTATCCCCAAAGGGTTCGGGGGGCTACATTAATGATCTATATGTTGTATACACGTTGTTGATTAATTCTAAATTTTGGCATAGGGACAAAGAGGTAACTCATAAGCTCAAAGTCTCCAGAATAGAATTTAACAAAACTTTTTAACTTATTTACTGTGTTTAATACTGATATTGGCATTTATTGTATTATGGTAAAAAACATGATGGGATTGTTCTGATCAAATACCTGCCATGATGTGTCAGAAGTGAGAACTCTCAAGGGTCATTACAGATTCAAGAAGGACCCCCCCCGGAAAGTGCTGCATCCAAAGGGACCCAGATAATAGAAAGAGACCTGCAACAAACATTGCCCTGTCATCAGACAAAGAAGAGCATTAATAACAACAAAAGAGCAGAAATGAGAAAATACACAAAAAAAACAGACACAAAGATCACCACCACAGGGAAATTCAGAGAAAAGGGAAATAGGGCAAAATAAACTCATAAACCAGGACTCTTGGAGATGGTAACTAAAGTGGATCTAGTAAAATGGAAATCAGAAGTCATCTCTGAGATCAAAACAGAGATACTGTCCACAGTGAAAGACATCATTAAAGAAGAGATCAGTGAGATGATA
>PVIC010017385.1:0-32676 GCA_004025085.1 Thryonomys swinderianus | reverse complement strand
GATATGGGGTAGAAGTCACAAATGCCATGACTGAAGTATGGAAATTTCAGACCTTTTTAATGTCTTCTCAGCACTCCTTCAGCACAAAAGTTTGTGTGGTAAAATGTCCTCTATGATAGAATTAATAATGGGTGATATTGTTGTTCCAAGACAACATCCGTATACTTCTATATCCCCAAAAACCTGCCATTTCTTTTGGATAGTTATGTTACATAATTGATGGGTGCAAGTCATTTCCTGTGGTACAAGTCCATATCAAAAGGCCCAGCACCAATAAATACTTTAGCATATACTGTGCCATTGTAACCACAATACTGCTTAAGATAGTAGGATACAAGCAAATGAAAGCAATATTATGTTGGAATTAATTATGCCAAAAATAAAGAACTTTTGACATCTTATACAGTGATTGTGCATGTGTTTGTTTGGTGTTTGTAATGGTAAGTAAAGCATGAATTGCTTTTAGAAAGTGGTTAAGAAAGAGGAATCACTATGTCCATCCTAATTAAGTGAAGTTACTATTTTTTTAAAAAATATGAAGGAAGATCCTCTGATTTGGAAGCAGAATTGAGCACAGGATATACATGTGGGCCATGCTGGGTGGACTGAGTTTTGTAGAGAAGACTAAGAATATTAAACTGTTTAAGACTGCTCTGATGAATAGTTTATAGGACGTTAGATTTATTCGGAACTGCCTAAGTGGCAAGCACTTTGTTAAGTGTTTGTGTGCACTGTCTCCCATAACCCTCCTGATGGATGGTACAGTAAGGAAGGTGCTGTTTTATTGGCACTGCTCCAGGCCACCGGCTTCAAAGCTTAGGTTAGTGGTATATCGCCATTTCCCAGGCCTGCCTGACTCCCCGGTGTGCGAGCTCTTCCTGGCCTGCGTTGGATCAGCCTGTTACCTTAGAATTGGCACGTCAGACACCTGCCTAGAGCACTTACGAAGGTGACCTTGTAACACAGAGCCAGAAAGCACAGGCTGGGAATAGACCACGAAATGAAAGAAAGTGACTGGATGGAGAGTCCTTTGCTTGGGTTGACCAGATGTCACTAATGTTGTCACTGATACTAAATATTCACAGAGTTGCTAGATCTTGGCACTAGAATGAGTTTCAGGCTCAGCCAGTAAATTTGCAAGCTAAATTGTATCATGTACCTGAATACAGCTTCTTTCATCTGCAAAGGACCAGATTTGGGGCGTAAGAGAAGTGTGTGGGGTGCAGCATCTGAGGAGGATGTGGCCCTCTACCTGGCTGACCCAGAGACTGAGCCCCTCCTGACTGAGCCCCTCCTGACTGACTCCTGACTGACTCAGGGCTCTCTCAGCTCCCCGAGTCCTGGCCCTGCACCGAAAGAGAGGGGGACCCTTGAATTTTTATAGCAGATGATCATGTAGTTGCTGAATTTTACTCATCTTGTGGAAAACGGCTGCTGTTTTGTGGGCGCTGTGTTGAGAGGCTGGGACGGTGCAGGAAAAGCCAGACCAGCCGGAGCCCTGACGGAAAACTCAGCAGGAAAGAGACTAGTGGAGAAGTTTATTTCCTGAGACTTACGGTTGTAGAATTATAAAAATCTCTTTAAGGCAGATTTTCCACTAACATATAACATGTGTTCCTTTCATAGAAATTAGGTTATGCCTGCTGTTTCTCTTTGTTTGTTTGTTTGTTTAGTGAGTTTTCTGGACAGCTCATCCACGCCCAAACGCCAAGTCTGTTTTAGGAATTTCTCTATGCGTGGGCGCTCAGTGCACTTTTCTGGTGAGCTGGAGGATCTGCATGCGGGAACCAGACAGGATTGTCCTTACCTGGATGAAGCGTATTCTTTGCTTAAACACGCCCAAGAAGAAAACTGAGTTTGAGCCATTGTATTTGGCCTCCTTTCTTCTCCAGACAGACCAGAGGGGCGTGCATTCGAAATCCAACGAGCTTCTGCAAAATTCTCTTGTAAATCCACACACTGTGCCCGATGGAGTGTTGGCAGTGTTTTACCTCCTAGTCCAAAGTGTCATCTGCACAAGGGGGGGCCCACGGCGCCCTTCACTCCATCCCTTAGATAGCAGAAAAGGGCTGCGTTGAGGGTGCACGAGGTGGAAGTCTGTTATGTAAATGAGTAAAAATGCATTCAAGAGGGAGGCATCGGACTCAGGTGCCAGAGCCAGGGCAGCTGCGCCCTGCCTGGCTGTGTGACATACTCCCTGTCCTGGTCATAGTACTGATCCATGACAGGAGGGCCCATGAGATTATGAATTTGAAGGTGGAATTCGACACTATGCAAATGTGAAGAATTCATTTTCACCTTTTTGTTCCTCCTACCCTATGCTTGTACGAGGCTCTTTGCTATAAAGCAATAGACTCAAGCAACCTAGATATAGCCTGCTGGTGAGTTTGGGGCCACAATTTAATTTTTAAAAAATCAAGGTGACCGTCATTCCACACAGCACACGCAAAGAGCCTCCCCTGGGTTCCTTGTCTCTGAAGGGCACCTTTCCCAAGAATCACTGACTGGCCTCACCTTCTCTTTCTGGCCCTAAAAATGGGTCCTGGCTGTCCCAGGACTCCACCTTCATGTTGGCTCTGAATTGTGTTCTGTGGGATGCTGGAAGTGAACCGGAAATGAATGAAACAAAGCAACCTAACAAAGAACTTGTTACAGATTTAGCTTGGATAAAAGACTGTAGTTAAATTCTGAGACTGTGGTTCCTTACATTGATTCTTTTTAATCTAATGAATAATTCCTTAATTTAGGTATTTTCTTAAGTGAATTTTGCCTTTAGAAACAGCTCAAGTAAAATACAGATCTTGAGAAAATATGTTCACACTTCAGCAGTCTTGGGATCTAATAATAGACGTTATTGATGGAAAGGCATTTGCTAAGGCTCAGTCCTGAGAGTTTAAAGACAATGCTTGATGATTGTCAAATGCTTAAATGGATCTCAAAGTGCAATAGGATGTTAATTAATGTCTTGGTGGTAATCAACACCCTACTGAACTCCTCATCCTTTTTAGTCCTTTGACAATAAAAATGATGGATCCAGGGAGGCCCTGACCCAGCGCCTGCTGTTCTCAGGCCGCAGCTTCTGGTGGAAGAAGGACCGAGAGGAGGCCTCTTTGAGCCAGCTCCCGAGCACTGATCTATCCACCGGGAGATCAGTAAATGACCTCTTCACCTTCTGCTTTCCAAATTTGGAATTTGGTTACATCATTGATTTTTAGCTCCTGTTGGACAGATTTTAAAATCACCCTCAAGGAGAAAAGAAACACAGTTTGTGCCTGGTTTTTGTCTACAGTAGAACTCACTGCATCCAAGTTCATAGATGTCATTTTCCTTCCTTGCAAATTGAAGTGAGGGGCCTTTTGCACTTATGAGACATTGGCTTGTTATTCTCTGCCCAGTGTGTAGGTTGTGAACCTGTGAAATTTTAAAAACAAAATTGCACTCACGGGAGCAAGATGACTAGAGAGACGATAGTGCCATCTCCTGGCAGACTTGGAAAGATGCAGGCTACTTGGGTCACTCCAAACCTGAGGATGCAATTATTTGAAATGTCATACATAACTAGAAGAAAGAAAATAAAAGTAGTAAAAGTTTAGTATGTCAGAACTTTAAAGAGGGAAAATTTATATTTTATGATAATTGTATAGTAGTGAGAGCTTACTTTTCTCTGCAGTGTAAGTCAGGAAGTATTTTTATGGTAATTGAACATCTCCATTTAGCAGGAAGAATGAAAAAGGGATTGGAAAAATAGAAAAGACCACTGGACTTTTTTCAAGGATACAGTTCAGATGGTTTTGTATGCTTTTTTTTTTTTTTTTTTTTTGAGACAGGGTCTCGCTTTGTAGTTCAGGCTGGCCTTGAGCTCACTATGTAGCCCAGGCAAGCCTCGAACTCAGCAGTCCTCCTGTCTCTGCCTCCTGAGTGCTGGGATGACAGGCGTGAGCCACCACGCCTGGCACTGTGGTATGTGGTATTGATTGCTGGTGGGCATGAGTCTCCACGCCCAGCATTGCATGTGATTAACAGGATCAAACTCAGGACCTTGTGCTTACGAGGCAGGTGCCAGAACCACTGGGCTAAATCTCCGGCCCTTGTATGCATTTTATTCAGGGCATATGTTGGGAAGACAGCAGGCTACAGCAGGTTGTCTGCGTGGGGTCGCTGCTGGCAGGGGATTGCCAAGCAGCTGTGGGACCACAGGCCATATCTGTGGCCTCTAGACACTGTAGTCCCCTTTAAAATTGGGGTTTACATTAAGTGATTGAGAGTATTTCTTACATCCTGATAAGATCTATTATTGTAAAGCAGCAAAAGACAAAAGAAAAGCAATGCTTCTATAGGTCATTTTCCCATGAAAATGTTGCTTTAAGAAAAAGTAAAAGTTGCCCTGGGACTTAGCTCTGTGGTTCTGGCTGCCTTGCAAGTGCAAGGTCCCAAGTTCGATCCTCCCCTCCCCCTTTAAAAGTTCATACATATTTATAATTACACAGTGAACCAGTTTTATCCAGACTTTAGTATATTTGACATTTGATCCATACTCTGTAGTCCTTAGAACAAGAATAAAAAATAGATACTGGGTTCCCCTACAGTAAGCGGTTAGTTATACTTACTGGTAGGTTGTGGCGGGTGAAGTAAGGTGGACCGATCTGCACATGACGTTGAGTTTAAAATGCAAGAGAGGGCGACTTTTTTTTTCCTTAAAGAATCCAGCCTTAGTTTAAACAGTACTTCCCTCTGAAGGATTTTCTGCTTCTCTCTCCAACCTATTGGCCAATGCTTATTCCCTCTTGCCTTCTTGTTTTGCCCCTACTATGACCCCACGAATGTTACCTTCTCTTCTTTCCTCTCTCCTTTTTTTTCTCCTGTTTCTCTCACCCTTCTTTATCTGTTCTATCAATCTTTGTTCACATCCATCCTCTCCCTAGCCTGTGAGTCCCAGTTTTTTCCTATCCACCATGTACCTTATACAGGATCTCATTCAGTATTCCCTGGCTAAGTAACTTGAAATTTTACATCGCTAATTTTTAACCCCTTCAAGTAGATACATGTTTAGGGCTTTTCATGTTTGCATGGAGAGGAGGAGGAAGGTGAATTTCAAGGAGCTGCATTTTGAATAGGTCCTAGGAGGATCAGGTAGGTTTTCCTACCTCATGTTTGTAGCACAGTAGAAACGAGAAGTGACTGGAATGGAAACTTAGCTCTGGTCCCCAGCAGCTGTCTCCCTGTGCTGTCCTTGCTTCCGCCTTCCCTGGGTTCGAACTGGGCACCCTTGCGGTTCCGTGACCAGAGACAGTCCTCTCCTCCCAGACAGGGAGCGTAATGACTCCCGCCGGCTTGGGCGCCATCGGCCCTTGGCACAGCCCTGCGGAGGTGGCGTCGCATTAGAGGTGGCTCTGCACAGGAAGTGCACCTGTCCTTTCTCTGTCACTTAACTGCTGAGGTCTTTCTTGCTCGCTCTAAGTAGGCCCCACTCTACGGCTAGGGGATTTGAAGGTTCTGTTTCTCTTCCTCTAACTTTCTGGTGTGTCTCAGTCCTGATCTCCCGACTTATCTTTCCAGCACTGGAACACGGAGGAGTGCTTGGCAATACACCTCTTCCTCTTCCTTCTTAGTGGCCAGCTACGGTGCACGTCTTAGCGTCCAGCTTCGTTGCCGATGTAGGCTCTGTTCCTCTGCTTTTCCTTGGGCACAAGTCCAAGATGTTCGTCTCTGGGCTTTGAAGACTCAAAAAGTGAAAGATTTTGTTCCAAATTCTATTCTTCCTTTTTTTGAGACAACCAGTGTTTTCTTTGCATTCTATGACTTCTTGCTTTAAACTGGTATTTGTCTAAGTATTTTCTAGAACAGTGTTGACTAGTTTTAAGTTGTTTTCACTTTGCGTAGTATTCATGTGTACCTGTGTCATCTGGTACAAGGTGTAGGGTAGGTTGGGGCCAAATCTGATGCCAGACACATGTTGATTAACTTGGACACATTTCTGCATTTCTTGCCATCACTTAAAAATGTACACCTCATGTAAAAAGGCAGATTTCTGGCTTGTCTTTGAACCTTGGAAGATGCAGCAAGATAGAGAGTATGCTTGCCAGTTGGCAGCCACCAACTAGCTATCAGCTGCCCTAGTATCAGCTGCCCTAGCCAGTGTGGGCACTGACCTGTGAATTGCCTTCCGTACCCTCCTCCTCCCAACCACTCCCTCTCCCTCTCCTTTCCCTTCCCCTCCCTTCTCTTCCCCTCCCCTCCCCTCCCCTGCCCCTCTCTCTCTCTCTCTCTCTCTCTCTCTCTCTCTCTCTCTCTCGCTCTCTCAACAGCTGATCACTGCTAAACCAAGTGGCCTGTATAGTGATGAGTTTATATTTTCATTGGTATGTGCTTTCTCTTTTCCAGTTACACATAAGATTCCAATAATGGTAACAACATGTAGTTAGTAGTTCCCAGAAAGAAAGGATACTTCAGCAATCAGTGGCGAAATCTGTCCTCTTCACTTACTGTGGGTCTAGTTCAGGACTGAGTCTTTTTAGGAAATGTTGACAAATGATACCCCAGTCCTGTTTCTAGGAATCAGCAGACAGGTAGGAAAAGACAGTGGTAAAGACCCTATAAAAACGTCCCTGGCGCCTCTGAGTAGTATTAATGGTGGGTCGAGCTGGTTAGGAGGATTCTAAGTTCTTCCATGAAAGCAGTGCTCCCTGGTAATCTGATTTGTCTCTCTTTTCTAGGCCCTCTCTTCATAAATCAAACTCTGAAGACAGTTCTGTAGGTCAGTACCACTTTTCTTTGTTTAACTATTTGTTTTCTTTTCATACTTTATAGCAGATAAAAACACACAAAAGACTAGAAACTGCCAAGAATCCTTTTACCAAGAAATAAAAAAATTTAAGATTTTAATCCACAGCTTTCTCTCCATTGTCTAGCATTAAAAAAAAAAGGATCATAGTTTATATATGTACTATTTCACATTTAAAAAGTTGATTGTGTTATGAGCATTTCCTCACATGAGTAAATATTCTTTATGGTAAGAGATCTGAAAAAATTGTGTATTTGTCATATAGGAAAAAGTTGTAAGTCTGATATTGGATGTGCTATAATTTAACTTTTTTTTTTTTTGCTTTAGATCATTTCCATTTTTTCCCACTATTACAAACAAATGATATGGCTAGAAAAGCCCTTGAGTCTGTATCCCTGATAATATCCTTAGGGTAGATCTTTTGACTTGGAATTTTTGATCAAAGACTGCGCATTTCTATGTCCTTGATCATAAAATACACTGGTGACTTAGTGAGGGTCCCAGGCTGGGGACATTAGCACCATTAGGAACCTGAAGACTCTAATCAGGCTGTCTGGATTTGAGTCTTGACTCTCCCAACTCAGTTGTGACCTTGAGCAAGTCGTTTGCCTCTCCGAACCTTGTTTCTCATCTAGCTGGGAACACTCATGTATCGTGTTCATGAATCTTAAATGAGACACACTATTACATGCTGAATAAATGTTAGCGATTGTTTTTTTTCCTCCATTTTAAAAACATAATTGTGGAGCCGGGTGTGGTGGCCTGTCATCCCAGTACTCCGGAGGCAGAGGCAGTAGGATTGCTGAGTTTGAGGCTTGCTGAGGCTACATAGTGAGCTCAGGGCCAGCCTGAACTACAAAGCGGAGAGACCCTGTCTCAAAAAACAAGACAAAACATGAGTGTGGAATAAGGTGGAGATAGTTCATACTCATAGAATTACACGTAGTGGTGAACACAGAGGAGTACTAAGGCTCAGTGAGGCTCTTTCTTGAGCCTCTGTAGAAAGAGAATATTCCTGAGGGCTGACACTTTGTTCTTTGGTGCAGGCTTGAAAAGTGATGTTTGGTGCTTGCTGTTCTGGCACATACTTAAATCCCAGCTCCTCAGGAGGCTGAGGCAGAAAGATTCTAAGTTCAAGGGCATCCCAGGCAATTTAGACTCTGTCCCTCAAGAAAGAAGGGAAAAAAAGAGGAAAAGGAGAGAGGGAAGGATGGAGAAAGAAGAAAAGAGAGAAAGAAAAAAGGGCTGGAAAGTGTGGCTCAGTGGTTGAGCATTTGCACAGCATGCCCAAGGCCCTGCCTGGGTTCAACCCCTCGCACCACACACAGGAGTGGGTGGAGGGAGAGAAGGAAAAGGAAGGAACGGAACCGTGTTCCCAGATTATCTGAAAAAAAGTCTGCTTTAACCCTTTCTGGCTGACATTTGCTCTCGTGTTACCGAAGGGCAGCAGACACTGAAAGTTGCCTTCAAGATCCAAATACATAGACATCTCAGGCCAGAGGCTCTGGTTTCATTCTCATGGCAGCGCGGCTGTCAGGACCTAAATGAGGGCATCCTGTTTTGACAAATGACACCCTTGCTAGCCGGGGAGCCCTGAGGCGCCATTCCCACATGTCTGCTCCCTGCAGCAGTGCCTGGCACCACCCGTCTAGACTGTGCACACCCGCCACTTTGCTGGCCCCGGGTTCCAGTGGTCTCGGAGCCTCTAGACAGTCAGCAAGCAGTGCTGCGACTGCTGCTCCGCTTGGGCTGCCTCATCACTGAGGCCGTTCCCACTGCTCCCGCCATGGCCTTTTATTTTTATAGAGTGAACCTGTCCTCATTCTGGTGATTTCCTTGCCCTTTGTTTTACTGAGTGTTAAAATGTCTACTTGTGGCAAGGTACTTGTGTGCACCCATACATCGCTTAACCTAGTAACATAGTCTGGCAAGTCAGAGAAGGGTCGCCTTGGGAGATAGCACAACAGGCCTGAAGTCTTCCTGTCCCTGTGCCCTGGCTTATCATAGGTAACCAAGTAGCCTGAATGCCAGTGAGTGGAAAATCATGGCCCACCCATGTGTTGGCTAGAGGTAGAGAAACAGAGAGCCAACCTCTCCCTCACTCAGTCGGGGCTCCTGGAATCACCTCCATTGGTCACTGGGCACTGGGAACATCAACCATTCTTCTGTCTTCATGAAATCTGGGGTAGCAGAAATGATTGAGGGAAAATTGACAACAGGAGTAACAAAACCAAATGAGCTTCTTAAAGTTTTCTGTTTGTGGTACAGTGGAAATAATTATGGCTGAGACCAAAGGGGACAAAATATACCACAAGATGAGGCAGAAAGAGGCATACTGGTTAAACAAACATCAAAGTGAACCAGAATGCATGCTTTGCCTGCCCTTTGAATGTTTCTTTATTTCTTTTCTTAACTCTACTGTACCATTTCTTGCTCCTAGGAATTTGCATTTCTTTTAAACAACTTTATAGGCATTTTCCAGTCTTTCACAAACTGAAAGAGAAACTCTCTTTTTTGTGAAATGACAGTGTTCTTTGAAGCCTTGCAATTATCAGGAAGAGGCTACTTTTGTTATCAATGAATTTATTGCTTGTGCCTTCTCCCCCCCCCCCTTTTTTTTTTTTTAAGGAAAAGGAGATTGGAAGAAGAAAAATAAGTATTTCTGGCAGAACTTCCGAAAGAACCAAAAAGGAATAATGAGACAGACTTCAAAAGGTACTGAGATGCAGCCGGCAGACAGTAGGTCTTTTTAGCTGAAATGTTAGGAAGTCTGTGCGCACATTTGACTGGATTTGGAAGTTAGAGGAACATATTGCACGTGCCTGGAAAATGGTCAGTTTTTCTGACCTTCTTGTTACTTTTAGACTTCCTCCTGGTCATTTTTATTTAACTCAAAATAGAACGGGAAGAGTTAGCAGTATTTTGTTTTCATAGCTCTGACAGGAGAGATGAGATCTGTACTGTTCCTTCTCACACCAGCCTCAGAAGATCTGTTCTTCCTCACACCAGCGTCAGAAATAACTTTACTCCTAACCTCGCCAGGTTCTAACCTCAGAGGGTCAAGACGGTCATAGCATTCGTTACTTTTGGATCCTCCTGTCCTCACTCCCAAGCAGGCCCTTTGCATTCTGTGAGTTTCTGATGCAGTTCTGGGGCAGGGACAGTTATGGGGTTGTTGCCCCTGGAAACTCTTGAATGGTCTGACATCATGGGAATGTGGCTGGCTGCTTTGTGCAGGGGGCCCACCCTATTCTGGGCTGTGTCCTTTGTTGTTGTTTAGATAGTAAGTAAATACATCATCCCTTTGAGGCTGGTTATGTAATATATGTTTCTCCAGTATTCACAGAGGAAATCAGAGCAAATCCACTTCCAGATTCCAGTCTGGCTGAATAAAGGTCATTGATAGATGAAAAGTTTTCATTGCTTGCCCGCAGCTCTCCTGTTTCCCTTTACAAAGTCGTATGTCCTACCTTGTCCTCCTAACACAGAGAGAAGGGTGGACATGCACATCGGATACCCCTGCTGTGTGCCTGGCTTCCTGGGCAACACTCAAGCATTTTCTAAATTGTCTAACTTTAAAGGAGTTATTCTTAAACACCCCCAGTTTTTCCCTTGGGTACATACCCAGGGTCATTTGTGATTCAAAATAAACCTTGTCTTCTAAAAGTCTTGTTTAGAAAGCAAGCTTGGAGAAAGGGAGAAGTAGAGAAACAGGAAGACAGCAAAGGAAGAAGGAAGCCAGGAGTTCAGCAGCTCTTGTGGGTTAGTTAAAGGGATAGCCATCCCAGCCTCACTCTGTTCGCTGTCAGAGCAGTAGGGGTTTCCTCACCTGGCCCGCACTGTCCTGCTTCCTGGGCAAGCGGGTGAGAGTTGGAGGGAGTGGGAGGGGCATTTCTGGATGAAGAGATTCCAAGACAAAGTGAGCTAGGGAAACGTGGGGCACAAATCCCACAGTTGGCCTGGTCTGCAGTGGGCTCCTGCGGGTCGGCAGCAGACCCTGCTCAGTACCTCCTTCACCAAAAGTAACGCAAGTCATGGCTCCATCCCGCCAACAGCATGGGTGAGCGGAGTGTGTCTGGGAGAGGTCAGCAGAGGAGAAGCTGAGAGCTACGTGTGTCTCTGTCCATGTGCATGTCAGCCCTCTCTCCCGCTCTCTGACACCCCCCCACCATGTGCTGACCAAAGGCACAGCTGGTCCCTATGGCCCCAGAACGTGGCAGGTGATGGCAGCCTGTGCACTTTGCGGGAAGATGTCTTTGCAGGACCCCACCGTGAGATTCTCTTTGCCTCTGCAGTTCTGGCTGCCTTCTGTTTGGAGTTGGAAGTTGAATTCCTCTCATAGTTTCAAGACCTATTTATGATGGTAATACTTCCGGATGTAAACAGCTATAGTCCCCTTCTTCCGATGTGCTCCACATGCCTCACATCTGGGATTTTATTTACTTGCACTTAACCCGTGAGGAGCACAGCCAGATAGCTTAGTAAGAATGGAGAATTTTACCAAGCTGCAAGATGTGGCTCTGTGAGGTGACCTTCTTCTCTCATGGGAGAGGCTTTGCTCTCACCCCTTACAAGTATGTTTCCCGCTCATTCATGTTTCAAATGGAAGGGGACAGAGAGTTCTCAGCGAAGGGAGCCTTGGCACCCTGGCTGGTCTCGCTGTGTGTTTAAATTAGACCTCAGACCCTTCTCAAACAAGGAGCTGCCTACCCGCTGTCTTCCCGAGACTCAGGGTCTCCAAGTGTCAGGTCACTTTGAAGGACTTGCCTCTGTGATGGCCAGGACGTCTTAGGGTTTGTTTCCTGAATAGAGGTGCTGCACGAAGAGCGTGTACGTTTCTGCTCCCTGTGGCTCTGCCAGTCACGGGCAGCATAGGCAGCGCCCCCGGGGAAAATGGATTTGGGGCCCAGGAACCTCCTTGTCTCTCCTGCTTCATCCGTGCTGCTCCTCTCTGTGCTCACTCTCCAGGAGAAGACGTTGGTTATGTGGCCAGTGAGATAACGATGAGCGATGAGGAGCGCATTCAGCTGATGATGATGGTCAAGGAGAAGATGATCACTATTGAAGAGGCGCTTGCGAGGGTAAGAGTGCAGATGCTGGGATTCCTCTTGTGACTCCATGGCCTCCTTACACCTGAAAACATTCAAGACCATCCCAGGCTATGAGCCCCACACCACCCAACCCTGCTGCCGTGGGTAGGGGTGGAGCCTGCAGCCTAGAGTATGCTAGGCTGGTGCCCTCTCCTCAACCACATGCCTAGCCCCAAACAAGACTCTGAGGGTGTGAGGTACCACAGTGTTTCAGGTGAATATATTTATTCCGTTCCCTTTCCTTGAGGCAGGCATCCTCTTGTGAGGTTAATAGGTCCACATCCACTGAATACACAAATGAATTGGTTCATGACGGATATTTTTGACCTATGGACCATATTTTTCCCTGTGTAAGGAGGGAAATGCCCTTCTGAAGTTCTTTGGGAAAGTCACAAGCCAGTTGAAAAGGGTAAAGAGTGTAATTAGTGCTAAAAAAAAAAAAATGAGGGATTGAAATTAAATATAAACATCAATTCTAAAATGTCAAGGTTATGTAAGCTTCAAGTATATGTTAAGGTTTTACTTACTTTCATATCTAAGCAAATATTAAATTAGGTACTGGAAGATGCCTAATTAACCTTTAGGAAGCTGGAGTAGCATAAATAGTAATACTACTTATGATAATGAGGTAGTAATTAAGATATTTTCTGCCTATCGTTAAACAGTGAACTGACTGATTCTTGACTTTTCACTTTGAACACTGGGTTCCATACCATGCAGACAAGTCATAAATAGGTAGGGTTAAAAACTAGTAGAAACCTTCAAACCACTAAGGAGCCACTCAGCGAGTAATGATTTTACTTTTGTTTGCTGCTATAAAAGAGTGTCATAGACTGGATCATTTCTCAAAAAGGGAAATGGAAGCTGGAGAAGTCCAGAGTTGAAATCTGACCTTGGATCTGGTGATCAGGGAGACCATGCTCTTCACCCAGGATGGCACCTTGCACACTGTCTTCCAGAGAGGAGGAAGACTAGAGGCATGCCTGGTAGGAGATGGAAGGGCCAAGAGAAAAGGGAGGCTAAACTCAACCTTCTATGAATTCCACTCATAAGGGCAGAGCCCTGTTATCCTCGAAGTCCCAAGTTCCACTTCCCAACACTACCATAATGACAACTACATTTGAATGTTGGAAGGGGTAAATATTCAAAGTATAGCAGCCACTAAGTGGATCTTAAAGATCTCAAACCTTGAAGCAGTGACAAGCATATTCCCTTTAATTAGTGTCCCTAACTCTAAGCTTCAGTACCTTTAAAATTTTTAAAATCTGTTGCTATGACAGTGTGGCAAGAAAGAGCAAAATTATGTGAGTGGAGAGTAAGTTGGGAAAAATAGGAAAGTCAGGGCTGGGACCCCTGTGGGACACTAACCTGCTGGCTTTTCTTCTGGATTCAGAGGAGCGGCCTTGACTGAACTAGGCCGCAAGAGCCCTTGAGCAGACTGGAGTGGTAGCAGAGACTGGGTTATTGTTACTGGGCTTACTGCAAGTAATCAGATTAGTATTGAGGGTGTAGTGTGACAGGTGACAGTCCCAAGTCCATGCTGCCGATCACCTGCACCTTTATCAACCTTAGCCCAGTCTATCTGTTTCCTGTGACCACCTGGCATAGCTGCATTTCTCTCTGGTTCCATTCCTTGGGCATGACTTGGCCATGCCTTGGCATTTGGGAAAAGTCCAAATGAACTAGAAAATGCATAGAAGAGTGGGACTACGCATGTTGTCTCGGTGGTGAACAAGAGGTTTATTGCCTCACAGGGAGCAATGCTAGTGTGCTGCTTTTTACCAGCAAAACTAGAGAACTGAACAATGATGTTCACAGTCACCGCATGGCATCTGTCTTTGGGGAGTGGCAGTTTTCTTGGAGGAAGAGAAAAGGTTTAATTTTGGGGGCCTTAGTACAGCCCAGTTTAGATGGTGTATTTTTTTCCACATCATTCCTGTTGGCAGTACCAGGGATTGAAACTAGGACCTTACACATGCTAAGCAAGGGTTTTACTCCTGAGTTATGTCTCCAGGGCACCTCACATCTGTCCTCTGTTAGAGAGAAGCTTGCTGAGTTGTCCAAAGCTGCCTTTGAATTTGTCACCCTTCTGTGTCAGCTTTTTGAATATGTGGGGTTACAAATGTGTCACTACCATGCCCAGGGTTGAAACAGAAATAAAAGAATACTCAAACTTGAGGAAGCGATGGAGAAAGCAATTTGTGTGAAGCTTTCTGGCTCATGATTTTCACAGCCAGTTGTGGTTTCCATGGGAAGGAAATCAGAAGTCTTCTCAGTGCAACTGGTGCAGCTAGTGCAGGTTTGCATGGAGCTGTTGGACACAGACCTGGCTGCAGCTGGGTTGGCAGCTTCGGCCTGGCTTCAGTGCAGCCACAGAGCTCGTGGAGACCTCAGCAATGTTGTCTGTAAGGCCACCAGGAATGGAGACACTCAGGAGATTAAAAACGACAGTCTCCACCCTTTACTGGATTCTCTGGGCACTCTCTGACAGGTGACAGAAGAGCAGGGACACCTACTCTGTTGCTCTTTACTGGGCAACGTCCATTACCAGGGCCTACATGGAATTTGTTTCAGCCAGAGACAAAATACTTCAACAAAATGTGATCACAAACAGGAAGCCATCTTCAGAGAGGATTTGCTTCCTTCAATCTGTGACCAGTTCAGGGCTCTAAATTGCTTGATCACTGTGTAATATAGATCTCTGGACCATGGTGAGACCCTCGGATGTGACAGGAAACACCATTCCTCCAGGACAACAGGTGCTGGGTTTGATTTCTGATGGATGTACATAATGACACCATCAGGAGAGGCATTTGCCATGAGTCATTTGGAGGCAGATGTAATTGTACTGTAAAAACTTTGCCTGTGTTCAAATCAGGATAGTTTGATTTACTACTCTTCATTGATGTAGATTTGATCTCCTTGATAGATATTTTCGCACTGTCAGTTACATAGTCACAATTCATATCCCTGAAAACCCAGTTACCCAGATACAAGTAAAGATCAAAGAGAAAGAGGCTTTTGGGAACTCACATGTGAAAGAGCATTGTAAACTACAAAAGTGTTTGAAGAGATGGGAGTTTACAAAACTACTCTCAGTGCACTGTCTTCAAATACCTAATATATGGAAAAAGTCAGCTAAATTTTTAATTTTTTACATTTCATTGATGGAACAGTTCCCCCCAATCTAATGGCATTTCACACATTTTCTTTTTTTTTTTGCTTTTTTTTTGAGACAGGGTCTCACTTTGTAGTTCAGGCTGGCCCTGAGCTCACTATGGTGCCCAGGCAAGCCACCGTGAACTCAGCAATCCTCCTGTCTCTGCCTCCTGAGTGCTGGGATTACAGGCGTGAGCCACCACGTGCGGCATTGTGGTATGCAGTGTTGATTTTTGGTGGGCGTGTCTCCACGCCCAGCATTATATGTGGTTACCGGGGATCGAACTCAGGTCCTTGCGCTTGCGAGGCAGGTGCCGGAACCACTGAGCTAACCCTCCGGCCCTTTCACACATTTTCTAATAGTTTTATGATGGTTACTGTATAGGTATGCTTTCCCATTGCTGGGACAAAATGCCTGACATATACAGGGTAAAGGAGGAAATGGTTTATTTGGTTTGCGGGTTCTGTTAGTGGTCCACTGGTTCCGCTGCTGTAGGCCTGAGGTGAGCAAGACATCATGGCGTAGCTGCTCACCACACAGAGAGAGGAAGCAAACAGCAGGGGAAGAGCCAGAGAGGAAGAACTCCAGGACCAAACAGAGTCCCCATGGTCACCTCCATCCTCATGACCAGTTCTCCCCAATAGGTCCTCCCTCCTCACTGCCCTCTCAGCTGTTAGTTCCTCAGTCCAGCCGCCTCTCCATCCAGATGAGCAGACAGGTACTTGTGCTTTCAGGAAGGCAAGCACATGCATTAGCAAGCAGCCAACACAAAATGGAAAAGCTGAGGAGCTGGGAATTTAGCTCAAGTGGTACCTCACCAACCTTAGATGCACAAGGGCCCGAGTTCTATCCCCAGTACGGCAAAAAGAAAAAGAAAAGAAAACTCTCAAAATAGAAAAGCTGTTGAGGGAGATGTAGGTAATCTATAGGTTCTGAATGATGATTTCCAAGTGCACACTAATTTTAAGAGCATACATAGCTCCTGGTAAGTAAGTTCAGGACATTTGAACCTTATACTAGCTTTGCAAGGTATAGCAAGCCTAGTGAAGAGCTGGAGAGTTATTTATAGAATAACTAGAGGTTATTTATTTATCTTGGTAATTTGTGTGGGGTGTGAATAGGAGAGTAGGGACGAAACTTGCATTTAAAGCCTTTGATTAATTAGAAAGAAGAAGAAGTGAAAAAGAAGAGGAAGAAGAATATTATTAAACCAGGCCTGGCCTATAATCCCAGTTACTTGGGAGGGGGAAGCAGTAAGTTTGAGGCCCGACTAGGCAACAGAGTGAGACCACATTTTAAAACAAAACCAAACCAAGAAACCTAGTTTTTTGGCATGATGGTACTCAAAAGAACATGAAGCTGGGACCTTTGAAATTGTTACTGGAGGCACTGATCTAAGGCCACGAGATAGTCTCATTTCTTTAAAAATCTAAATTTTGGGATGGAAATTTAGCTCAGTGGTTCCAGCGCCTGTCTAGCAAGCGCAGTGTCCCTAGTTTGATCCCGGTAACCACATACAATGGTCTGATACTGGACGTGGTGACTTACACCCACCAGCAATCAGTACCACACCTCACAGTGCTGGGCATGGTGGCTCACACCTGTAATCCCAGCACTCAGGAGACAGAGGCAGGAGGATTGCTGAGTTCCAGACTTGCCTGGGCTCCATAATGAGCTCAGGGCTAGCCTGAACTACAAAGTGAGACCCTGTCTCAAAAAAAAAAAAAAGAATCTAAATCATAGTACTAAAGACTGCCTGTACAGTATGTTCTGGTTACTTACTGAATGTTATATGTTTATGTACTTGGTAAGTGTGTATTTGAATCCACAAGGCCATATCTGTGTAAAAGTCAAAGTAAAGTTCTTAGGAAATCTAAAAAAAAAAACATTAAGTCTAGTCATGACTTTCTAGTTAGGGATTTGTATCACTTTTTTCATTAAAGAAGAACCTTATCTCATGGGTCCTAGAGACTGGGGCTAAGGTTGAGTATAAAATTGAAATAGATCGAGGCTTGCCTGGGATACATAGTGAGCTCAGGGCCAGCCTGAACTACAAAGTGAGACCCTGTCTCAAAAAATTGAAATAGAGACCTAAAGAAACCTTGATAATCCTTTTGCAATCCCATTTTTTTGTCTAGCAGCTGTTCCTGACATTTCAGAAAGTACACATCCAGAGGGAAAGAGCATTCTGGTATATAACATAAGTGAATTATAAAGATTAGGACAGTAAAATATCCCTCATATATAAGGAGGAGTCAAATGGTTAGTGTTCTGAATAGAAAACACATGGAGTTACTGAGAAAGCAGAACTTTTTTCATCAGAAGTCACCAGGGTGCTAACAGTAGAGCTGTCCTGGTAACTGTTTCATAGACACAGTGTGCTTAAAGCTTTGCTGCATTGTCTTGCTTGTTTCTGGCCAGGAGCCTGAGAGATAAATTTATCAACCCTCTTTTCAAAGAGAAGGAGAGGAAACACAGAGGATTAAGTTGATGGCCCCTGGTGTTCAGTATCTCTGTCTGAGCCCTCATCCAGTGAACAGTACTGCTCAACTTTTCCACACAGATATTCAGGAGAGACTTCCAAGGCCAGAAGACCATGGAAAATTGCTTTCTTCTTGAGGGATCGTGGTCAGCACAGTGGCTAAGAAGACTGTCCTGACATTCATATGGGTGTCACATCGGGCCATTCTGTTTCACCTTGCTGGGCTCATGGAACATGATTTGATCAATGTCTTAAATTCAAAGCTAAAAATTACTATCCAATAGAATTTCAGTGCAGTCTCTACTTCCTTATATTAAGAAGCAGAACTCAGTTTCTGTTTTACAAAACATACCTGGAACTTCTCTAGTATGCCATTTTGAAATATCCTTCATCTAATTTTGCTAAGTTAAATTTACTCACTTTTCCAAAGCATTTCACTTGCCTTTTGCTATTTTCAGAAACAGAAACTCACTTTTTTTTTTGCTAAGAGACATGGTCTTGCTTTGTAGTTCAGGCTGGCCCTGAACTGTGTACTCCATGCCAGCCTCAAACTCACAGCAATCCTTCTGCTTCTGCCTCCCTAGTGCTGGGATTATAGGTGTGTGAGCTGCCACGCCTGGCATTGTGGTGCATGGTTAGGGGAATCAAGCTCCAGACCTTCCACTTGCCCCACAGATACTGAAACCACTGAGCTAAATTCCCAGCCCTAGAAACTTACTTTCTAAGGCCAGTTTTAAATATCTCTGATAATATTCCAGTTCTCTCATTTCCTTCCTGTGCTGAGGATTCCCAATGAACCCCCTAATGTGGTTAGGTGATGACACTGACCTAGGAGCTTGAAGCTGCCCTTAATAAGAAAAGCCAGAGGCTTTTTATATGCGATTTTCAGGTCTCTACTCCTGGTCCCTGGAATATCTGCAATCTCCCTCTTGTCTCCTCCTGAAAAGGAAGTGTGTATTTTTGACTTAGACATGTGGGGAAATGATTTAGAGGCCAAGCTGCCTGTTTTGAAATTTATAATTGCACTGAAAAAAGACAAGTTTTGATGTTGGAGGATGTTGGAAGGGAAAAAAAGTCAAGGTTCTTTGTGGAGTACAGGCTACAAAGAGGCCCCTGTGCCTGCTGGTTTGATCAGATGGAAACCCGCAGGGCAGGGCATTACAGTGCCTGGCTGTGGGAGACTTGTCTTTGGCTGGCGTTTCACCACCAACACTGGCACAGAGGTGCCAGCGCTGTCTCTGTGTGCAGACAGCATGTGGTTGTCCCTTCACCCCAGTCTTTATTCTTTTGCTGCAGCTCAAGGAGTACGAGGCTCAGCACCGGCAGTCGGCGGCCCTGGACCCCACGGACTGGCCGGATGGCTCCTACCCGAGTTTTGACGGCTCATCTACCTGCAATGTGAGTTTGCTGCCTCTGGGCAGTTGGAGCCCCTTTGCCAACCAGGCACAGCCTGTGTCCTTTCTGCAACTTGTGGTTCTCCCTTGGGTTGCTATGGGGCATTTTTGTTGTAGGTTTCTTAACCTGACAGAGATTCATGTACAGTCAGAATCATGGTATTTATTTCAGAGTACTTTGCTTTTTTTGTTTTGTTGCTGTGCTGAAGTATATGTAACAAAAATTTTAATCATATTGACTACCTTTCAGTGTTTGGTTTTATCACATATATTCCCGTTATGTGCAACCAGCCCATAATCCACCACTTCTAGGAGTTTTTCATCAATTCAACCAAAAATATACCCATCGAACCACAGCTTCCCCAGTCTCACTTTTCTCTGGACCCTGCTACCACTCTGTTTTGTTTGTGTCTACAAATTTAGTTACCTTGTAGAAATTGACTCATTCAATGGTTGTCCCTCTATGTCTGACTTATGTCAGCCAGAGCTGTATTTTCAAGGTTTATTCATGCTGCACCATGTATCAGAGCTGCATTCTCTTTATGGCTGTATAATACTCCACTCTGTATATCCTATACTGTTTATTCATTCATCTGTTGATGGGCACTTAAATGCTTTGTTCCTTTCGACAGTGCTGCTATGAACACTGAGTTCTTATTTTCAGTTCATTTGTGTCATACTTAGGGCTGAATTTCTTGGTCACATAATAATTCTGTGTTTAACTTTTTGAGGAACTGCTATACATTTTCTAAAGTGGCCACATAATTTTCTATTCCTGTTAGGAGTGCATCAACATTAAAAACTCTACTTGCTCACCCATAATTTTTATTTTCTCTTTTTTATAATAATCATCCCAATGGTTACAACTAAAGATGCTAAGTATTTTTCATGTGCTTTTGGACAACTCATATGTTTTTGATAAAATGTATACTCAAAGCCTTTTCCCATTCTTGAATTGTTTTATTATTGTTGTTGAATTGTAGAAGTTCTTTATGTCATGTATATACTAGTCTTTTATCAGATATGCGATCCATAAAAATCCCTTGATTCTTAATAGTGTCTTTGATGTGCAAAAGTTTTTATTTTGAAATCCAGTTTATCTTTGTTGTTGTTGCTCTTATTTTTTCGTATCATATCCAAGAAATCATTGCCAAAGTGATAGGATGAAATGTCACTATTCTAATGGTTTTATAGTTTAGGTTTTTTACTCATTTTAAGTTGTGTTTATATTTGATGTTATATGTGAGTCTAACATCATTTTCTGTTGTTTTCCTCCAACTGTTTGTTGAAAAGGCTGTCCTTTATCCTATTGAATGGAATGGCACTTGATTTTGTTTATGCAATTTTATCTTTCAGTGGTATCTGGGATTGAACTCAGATGCATTCTACCATTGAGCTACACCAGTAGCCTCCCCCTACCCTGATACAGTGTCTCATTATGTTGCCCAGGCTGGCCTTGAACTTTGATCCTGGTGCCTCATTCTCTTGAGTAGCTGAGATTATAGGTGTGTGTCATGACCTTGAAATTGGCATCCCTCTTGAAAAATTGACTCTATGTATAAGAATTTATTCCTGGGCTGTCTGTTTTATTACATTGACCTTTATGTCTCTCCTTTTGCTAGTATCATACTATCCTCATTACTGTTGCTTCATAGTTTTGAAATTGGGAAGTAAGAGATCTCCAGAGCCCTCAATCCCCAATAACACACACACACACACACACACAAGGTATTTGACATCCCTTGATATTCCATGAGTGTCAGGTTGCACTATGCTCTTTCTTCAAAAAATGCTATGGAGAAGTGAGACCCTGTCTCAAAAAGCAAAAAAAAAAAAAAAAAAAATGCTATGGAGATAGGTGTGAGCCTATAATCCTAGCACTCGGGAGGCAGAGGCAGGAGGATTGCTGAGCTTGAGGCTTGCCTGAGCTACATAGTGAGCTCAGGGCCAGACTGAACTATAAAGTGAGACCCTGTCTCAAAAAAAAAAAAAAATGCTATGGAGATTTTGATAGAAATTGTATTAAATCTATATGTAGATTGGGTGTTATTGTCATGTAAGGAATATAGTTTTATCTGTGAATACAGGATATCTTTCTTTTTTAAAAATTGATTTTACTGTACATTTTATATATACACATTATGATCACATTCAACATCCATGGTTTGTACTACACATATTGCTCTGTACTGTGACACATATTGGTTCTCATTTTTCCCATTCCTCTGTGCTCCCTATAACTCCCTGCCCCCTGTCAGAATATCTTTCTATTCAGGTATTTGTAAATCTTTTTCAGTGATGTTTGCAGTTTGTAATTTGTAAGTCTTGCCTCAATAGTTAAATTTATTCCTGAGTTTAAAAAATTCCTTTTGATGTTTAGTAGAAATGTTTCCTTAATTTTCTTTTTAGGTTGTTTATTGATACTGTATAAAAATACAGCTAGTTTTGGTTGCATTGGTTTTGTGTCTTGTAACCTTGGTGAATTTATTAGCTCTAATATTGTAGGTATGCATATGTATAACCTTAGGATTTATTTTTATACATAAGATCATATCTGCAAAAATAAAAAGATAATTAGATATCTTCTGTTTCAATTTGGGTGCTTTTCGTTATTTAGGCTGCTTTAATGTGTTCAAAACAGTGCTTTTAAAACCAGGAATTTCACAGGGATTATAGGGATTAAAACTGAATATTTTCAAAGAGACATTGTATGGTACCATCATTAAACTATGCAAGTAGGAATGGAAGGAATTATTTTTTTTTTAAAAATGTAGAATGTAGTATGTAGTTGTTTTGTTTTGTTATCTCTTCCTTAAAATTTGCAAGTTTCTTTCCCATGCCCCAGACAACCAACTGTCTTTTTATAGTCTGTCATCTCTTTTCTTGCAATTTTGTGTATTTTTAAAACTTCATGGTTTCCCATTTCTATAAGATAAATTCCAAACCTCTTGGCACATGCATGACCTTATGTGCTCTGGCTTTGTTCATGTTCTCTGACCTCATCTTTCACCCTCACACCCAGTGCCCTCCATTCCAGCCACATCGGACCTTGCGTGCCTTACTGAACAACCTTGTCTTTTCTTACTTCTTTGCTTTAACTCTTGCTATTTCAGCTGGACCTAAAATATATCTTTAAAATGTTCCCTGATTAAAATCTAAGCATCCTTCAAAGTGAGAACTCAACTCTTTTAACTTCCTCTATACAACTTTTCCTTAGTCTCTGTGAAGATATTTACTGTTTCCTGTTCTGTGTGATTATCAGTCTATATTTATATTTTTGCATGCTTCCCCTGGGGTGTTAAGCATAACTACATAGTCCAGCCTTTTTGGAAAGAGCAGGACAGGCATGATGTGTTCTTTATTTGTCTCTCAGGTGATCACCTGTCCTGGTGTCTATGTCTTACCAACATGTTTGATAAACAAAGCTGTTCTTGAACGTTCATCCTTTCTAGCTACTTTAAAAGCATATTTTATGCCTTGGAGCTACGGATTGAGTCTTCACTTTTCTTTGCTTCTAAGCAACAAATGGCAGCGTATCAAAAGTAAATAGAACCTTTCCACTACTTTCTTTTCCTTGATTTCCTGAAACAAACACCAGATTTCTACTCCAGTGAAAGGATTATGATCTGAGAGTGCTGCCTGGCTTGCTTTGTGTGAAAGAGAGCGAAACATTCTCATTTATGATAATAAATGTGTCAAAGGCTGCCTGACCTGCACCCTTGGACTATGAAGTAATCACAAGAGCCATGCCATGGTTTTCAATGTGCCTTTTTGGGTCTCTTAACCTAAGCCCTAAAAGTAACATAATAAAACTGTAAATCACAAATCCAAAGAATCATGAAAAATGTGGGAACTCAGAACTGATATGATTCAAATCGAATTTGGATGAGAAAACAAAAGACCCAGTTATCCATTGTGAGCTCTTTGGTATCAGACCCACTATACGCCATCCTGATGAATAGCATATGATTCAGGGGAAAGGTTACAAAACTTTGTCCTTACAGAGACGCTGGAGTGTAATACCACCTCCTACATTCAGACTTCAAGGAGAAGTGCTCATTTAGGATGTGTAATGTGTGCTAGGTACTGTTGGTGTTTTGTACCAGCTGCTAAGAAAATGTTATGCGTTGATTTGCTGTTCTGATTCCGAGGCTCCATCAGAACCTAGCTGGAGTCACCTAGCTGTAAAATGTCAGAAGGAAACAGGTTCTGCTAATAGGTTGCACATTTTATCCTTTCAAACATCTCTGTTTGTTTATTTGGGAGACATTTATGGGGCCCTTGCTGTGTTATAGGCTTAGTGCTGGATGTTGAGGTTACAACGTGAAGAAGGAGAGCCTGCCTGCACATTAGCACAGAGGTTAAAATTACACCCACATGAGCACACACAGATTCAAGATGCCATGTACACATTTCCATTACTAACTTCATACCAAATCATCTCTTTATAGATGGCTGGAAAATAAATTCAGGCTGTCTCAGTTGGATGTAGGGCCAAAAGTAGCATATGCTCCTTCCACCAAGGGCATAGTCTTTCACAGACTCTGCAGAGCGACTTGTCTTTTGTACTTAGAAGTGTAGCTATGAAAGCAATAGAGTTTTCTGAAGCATTGTTTTTTACCCAGTGTCTTTTGCTAGTTGACTTTCTACAGACACTCCCTCCCCAACACCTAACCAACCTTGTCTCTGATGTTGGCTTGAACTTGCTTGTAATCCTAATGTATATGACTCTTGCTGCTCTTACCTTGATTGAACTGTAGAGATTTAGCCTTACTGTGGAGATCCCAGCTGACACTCCAGCCAAAATACTCTCTTGCATTATTCTAGATTTGATTTCTTAGCAAAGCAGTTAATTTCAGATAAAGCCCACTGTGTTGCTTCAGCATGATGAGTTAGGTAATTTTCAGCTTTCTGTCAATTCCTTTCTAGACTGAGATGTAAATAGCCCCTTGGCTGTGGTAAAAAATGTTCAGACCATGAAAGTTTCAGGGACCATAAGGCCTTTGTCACCAGGGCTCAATGCCTATATTGATGCTTACCATGCTTTAGAATTTCATTTGCATTGATTTCCTAGGCTACCCTACCCCCGTGACTGACATTAGATAATCGCGTGTTGCCTCACAATAAATCCATATGCACATTCCTCATTTCCAAGAGTGTGAAGTACTAAAGATAGATACCATGGGGAGTCAAAAATAGTTTTCTCCCTGCCAAAGAAGAATCTCTTCTGTGCTGTTTTTCATTAATAATAATTCTTTTAGTGAGCGTTAGTTTTAAAAAAGGTTTTGATTGAGAACTTTATTCCTTGTCACATATCCGAGTGTTTACTTCAATATTTTCCTTTCAGTTTATTTCAATAATTGTTCTTTCCATTTGCCTCCTTCAGGGAGGAGATTGTCATTTTGTGTTACCAACTCTTTGCCTCATGGTTCAGTTTACCTTCTGGCTAAGAAAACATTTGAAAGAAATTACACTCTGTACCTTGCTGGGTTTTATAGTTTTTACTGAAGCCATATGTTTTAGTAAATTATTTGTTTCATGTTTTTACAATGCTGGTTGGTAGGTAAAAGTTGGTGATCTGTACCTAGTGCTTGGATATTAATTTAAAAAAAAATACTTGCACCAAGAGATCTTTCCAAATAATGTCAAACTGTATTTGATTGTGATGCTATTTATGTTTTTAAAAAACATAAATCCATACAGAAAAGTTAAAGCAACAGACATGACATCAAGGCACAAGAGTACCAGAGTGCACTGTTAACACACATTTGCTCTCTTTGGTTGCTTCACTTCATACAAATGTGTTCCAGGAAGAGCTGGACTTGTGTTCCTGGAGCTAGTGCAGTCTGCTGGGTGAAGCAGCTGTGGCGAAATGTGTTTGTGAAGTAGTTGTTTTTAAAGCAAGTCATTCTTTCAGAAGGGCCTGCTTTTATGCTGGGGGAGACTCAGAGTTGGGAAATAACTGTGAGAGGAAAGTTAGAATGTTCTAACTGTGGGTTGAAGCGGCTCTTCCTCGTCTTCCTTCCAGCTATAGATGTTGCTGCCAACCTGATTGGAGGTATAGGAGAGCTAGCTGGCAGAACTGTATCTAAAACTTTGGGCAACAGACAGAATGCCCTGTGGTCTTCTTTTTGCAAAGTGCTATTTTAAGTGTTGGTTGAGGACTTTAAAGGTCTCCACTAAAATATCTCCCTGTTATAAGATGTTTGGGTCGGCATCTGGAAAATCTCTCAGGGACCTTCTAAAATTGTAACTTAACTTGTCCCTCCTCAGCAGCTAGGTTTTACTTAGTTATATTTTTGGTTTTCATGGTGCTGGTGATGTGTCCCAGGGCCTTGGACATGCTAGGCAAGTGTTCTAACACTGAGCACATTTCTAGCCTTGACTTCGGGCTTTTTTTTGAGACAGGGTCTCGATGTCTCAAATTCAGCAGTCCTCCTGCCTCTGCCTTCCAAGTGCTGGGATTATAGGTGTGAGCCACCACACCTGGTGATAAATTTCTCTTTTAAATACTTTATCAAAGGGAATATGGTAGGGTAAAGTAATGAGGGGAAAGAATAAATAGGTTTTGAAATGAAAAAGAAAGCACATATATATAGGGGGTGGGGGTTATGGGGTGGGAAAACAAACTTTGTATTTTTATCAGTTCGTGTGTACAGTACTAACAGTGGTCACATTCCCTGTGTGGAGTTAGTACATGTACACAACACATCTTAATTCCTTCTACATCCCTTTTCCTTCTATCACCTCCCCCAAGATTATTAATAATTCTACAATACAAAAGCCAAAGCATCCTACATAGAAGCTTTTTGTAGCAATGGTTTGATTTCTGTTATAACAGAAAAAAAAAATTAAAGGTGGAGCTTCTGTAAGCATTGGGAGAACAATCCACACCAGTGCCCCAACACCTGGTATTCTGACTTCTTTGGGAACCAAAAGGCAATGCCTTTCAACATGTGTATCCAGTCTCCAGTGTCTGCTGTTCCTGGGGTTGAACCTGATTTATTTCAAATGAGTAACTCTGGATGTGTTGACCTTGAATATGTTTCTGTTTACTAGGTGAACTTTTAAACAGTGTCCGTAGTTAAAAATTTCTTTAGTATTTTTATCATTAAGAGAGTTTTATTTATTTATTTAATTTTATTTACTTATTTATCAATACCAGCAATTGAACTTGAGCTTGTGAGGCAAGCACTGGAACCACTGAGCTAAATTCCCAGCAGTAGTTTTATTTTTGTATTTATTTTGTAATTCAAAGGTGTTCAAAAAAATAGAGACCAATGTCACTGGCTTCATCATTTAGAAATACAGGACCCCAAAGGAAACACTGTTTTTATGAATAGCATACCATAAGTTTACAGAGTCTCCCAGCTTTAAATATTCCTAACAATTAAAAATAATAGATGACATTCATATGTTTGCTGACTTGGATGACACTAAATATTTATTGGATACATGAATTATGTGGAAATCACATATGCCAAGGCACTTCTCAGCCCCACCGAGCCACACGCCTGGTGGAGCCGCTCTCCATGCTGTGCTGTATTTCATTGTGCCTGAATTATTAACATCTTTTTCTAATCTTTCTAACTGTAACTATGTTATGAATAACTTTTATTGATTCTCACCTTTTAATGTATACTTGAAGCTTTCAGGTGACTATTCTGAGTTTGATGCATAGTTTCCATTTTATTTGATTGGATGGGAATATGCAGGAAGACATGTTACCCTGTAGTTTACTAAAATGGTAATTTTGAAACTAAAATGATAACAAAATAGGGACATATTAAAATACTTATTAAAAGAGTCAAAGTAATGATTCATTTAGGGGAAGAACGAGAGGCAGCACCATTGGAAAGACAGAGTGAGACCTTTTTTTTTTTTGAGACAGGTTCTCACTTTGTAGTTCAGGCTGTGGCCCTGAGCTCACTATGTAGCCCAGGCAAACCGCGAACTCAGCAATCCTCCTGTCTCTGCCTCCCGAGTGCTGGGATTACAGGTTTGAGCCACCACACCCCGCACTGTGGTATGTGGTATTGATTGTTGGTGGGTGTGAGACTCCACACCCAGCATTGTATGTGTTTACCGGGTTCGAACTCAGGACCTTGAGTTTGTGAGGCAGGCGCCGGAACTACTGAGCTAAATCTCCGGCCCCAGAGTGAGAACTTTTGAGAAATAAGGCTTTTGTTCCAACTGGTTATGAATGGACTGAGAGCTGCTGCTTAGGAACACTCTGCCTTTTATTTCTTACTGTCCCCTCCCATTCCCAGTCTTCTCTCTGGGACAAGGGCCAGAGTTTGAGGTACGAATTTGACAAATCCCTTAAGATCACCATGTTAAAACAAAGCTAAAACAGAAGGAGGCATTTGCCTCTGCTAACCTCTGAAAACCAAGCTCTCAGCCCCATAAGCGCAGGAGATGGGCTGTAAGCTCAGGTATGAGCCGTACCTGAGCTAGCTCCACTCTGTGGCCCTTAGCCCTGCCTCTTTGGCAGCTCGCTTGTATTTTATGCATCAGGAATAATGACACAGAGGTGTTGACTCCAGGGGGCCATCTGCTGTCCTTTCATTAGCTGTTACTGGAGTATTTGAGTTCCCATAAGAGTGCTGTTTCTGTACATGCCCTTAAGTAGACACATCAGTAGATGGGCTAGAGCAGGAGAGCAAGCTTATTGTAAATGTGAGTAATTATGCAATTATGCTCTTATGAACACATTCACAGTTTCTGTCCTGTTTCAGGAAGCATTGCTGTGTGAAGGATTCTAGGGTGAACCTGGTGTGATTTTAGGGGTACTATGTGTAAGAAATAAACAGTTGTAATTATGTAATGGCTTACAGAGACTGAGGTGGTCTAATGAGGGTGTGGTGTGGCTTCAGCGCCTGTTCTGTTGCAAGACACTTGTATGACACAGGCCTAGAAATACCAGAAGTTCAGCTTTTGGCAGTCTTACTAGGTACGTATTTATTTCACTGATTTGTACAGTTTAAGGGAGTTGAGGATGGTGCCTGATGATGCCCCCTCAACATATCAAGGCCACATGAATAAAAATAATATTGACAAAATATCCAAGTACTATATACATTGAGGGTTTTTATTTTAAAAGAGCTTTTCACTTTGGGACACTTTGGTCTGTTGTTTCTTTCTTTCTTTCTTTCTTTCTTTCTTTCTTTCTTTCTTTCTTTCTTTCTTTCTTTCTTTCTTTCTTTCTTTCTTTCTTTCTTCTCTTTCTTTCTTCTCTTTCTTTCTTTCTTTCTTTCTTTCTTTCTTTCTTTCTTTCTTTCTTTCTTTCTTTCTTTCTTTCTTTCTCTTTCTCTCTTTGTCTCTTTTTCTTTCACTTTCTCTCCTCTCTGTTTCTGTCTCTCTCTCTTTCTCTCCCTCTTTCTCTCCCTCCTTCCCTCTGTCCCTCCCTTCCTTCCTGCCTCGAACTCTGGCCCTTGTGCTTTCAAGGTTGGCATGGTACCACTTGAGCTAAATCTCCAGCCTGGTCTGTTGTTTCTTTTACTAGGTTGAACACCTTGAAATTGGAAATATAGAAAGGTTTTATCCTATAAAAATGGCAAGTTCATTTTTCCAACCTAATACACGTCGACCAGATAAGACAGACTATATTTCCCCTGCTAGCTGATTATATCTAAGCACAGATATAATCTAATTTGGGCTAGGGATTGGCATTTCAACTGGCACTAGCAATTCCTTATTTAGCTGTTGGGAGCAGCCCAGGGAACTTGAGGATCAGAAGGGATTTCCGTCAGTTTTCAGTATTATTGATTCATCACATGTCTATTGTTAAATGCTTTGCCCTGGTGCCAAACATTATTTCTTGGATGGGTTGCAGAGATACCAGGCTCTCTTTTAGTTCATGAATAGGATACAGCCTGATAATTCAATGGGCTGGATACTAAGCCAACTTACCAAGAGCCATACGCATTCTGTCATTTATTTCAGGCCCATTTAAATTTTGTCACACAGTTACCTGTTACATCAGAACCCTAAGAACTATAGTCAGGCATCAGACAGTGATACTCACTTGGAAAGCATTGCATAACATAGCATTGCAAATAATTTCCTAAAGAATGTACTGTAAATAATTTCTTGTCCTGCACACTTAATCTAGTATATAGGTGAAAGCATGCCATCCTGAGCATGTGTTTTGTTCCTTAATTGGGCAAACATTTCTTGAGTATCTACCATGTGCAGTCTCTGTACTTAGAAAATTTGTTTCAGAAGAATAAATGAATGAGTAGCATGCTTGTGGGGATATTTCTACCCACGTGATAGATATACACAGGAAGTCCCAGATCGGGCCCTGATGTGGAGTCTAGAAAGCCTTCACAGAGGAAGTGACTGACCCTGCGAGTTCTCCATGGGATGGAGAAAGTAGTGCCAGGTAAAGGGAGCAGCAGGCCCAAGGTCTATGGGAAATGGTGGATAAGTCTTAAAGCCTGAGTGACAGGAGAACATTGGTTTAAGTAATATGAAGCTTTTCTCTCTATTCATATTTGGATTTCTAGGGTATACTTGGGGTTCTTTGCCATTCTTATTTATAAGTTGGTCCTACATTAAACTTTTTATCTTTATTTCTTTATGTCTTTGGCTTTAAATTCATATCTTTAGTGTATTTTGCCTTCTATTCAGGTTCTCACTTAATGTTTTTATTAAATTATTTTATATAGTGAAGCAACTGTTTGGAATTTCTTCCTGTTTTATTTTGTCTTGGTGGAGAAATGAGATCAAAAGACTAGATTTAGTCTCTCTCTCCTCTCTCTTTCTCCCTTACTCCTATTCTGTTCCTCCCTTTCTTTACTTCCTCATTCTTTTTTTCTCCCTCTCTCTTTCTCCTTTTCTCTCTCTCCATCCTTCTTGTTATAGTTTTTTTGAATAGTTGTTGTGCTTTTTTTTTCCCTACCTGGATCATGTTTGGGTGACTCTGATCATACTTTCTATCCATGATGATGCAAGGAAGGTCAATTTTGGACTTATTTTCCATGTTATCTGACAACAGAGCCTCCCCTTCTTCTGTGATGCAGTTGAGATGTGCACAAATGTAGCTTTTTTGTGTTTGCTGTTGCTATAGTTTGATGGGATGGCCAGAGGGATGTGCGTTTCACTGTAAAGCTGTACTTCACCTTCATTCTCCTGAGACCGTGTTAATGTGCTGTTTCACAGTGTCCATGCAGTTGATCTGTGACTGGAGGTCAAGTAGGGAGACATACCACCCCTCTACCTATAACTCATTTCTTGAATTCTGGTGAGTTTCAGGGGCTTCATGTTAATCAAGATCAACTTCATTATTACTTTCATTTATTGTGCTCTATTAACTTCGCATTGCTCCTGAGTCACAAGAAGACAAAGACCCCTTGCAGTTTGCTCTGCTTCCCTCCAGGTTTGGGGTTATATTAATGAATTCTCTGAGGTTTTGCCAGAGCGGCTTTTGGAGAAACAGGGGCCTTCAGATATGTGTTTCTTACTTCCATCATGCAGTTTATAAATTTTAATACATTTTATATGTACCTTTCCTTGTTTGCCTGCTAATGGAACTTTTTGCTAGTTTTTAGCTGCTTTTTGAAGTAGGAGGTTGTCGTTCATTTTGTCAGTTGTTCTGAGAAGGACGTTCTGTGGTTCAGTGTTCAGCAGAGATTGTAACCTGATAGTTTTACCAATTAGATAGCCATAAATACCCTTCCCTGCATTAAATGCTTCCTTTTTTTTTTTTTTTTTTTTGAGACAGGGTCTCGCTTTGTAGTTCAGGCTGGCTCTGAGCTCACTATGTAGCCTAGGCAAGCTTCGAACTCAGCAATCCACCTGTCTCTGCCTCCCGAGTGCTGGGATTACAGGCGTGAGCCACCACACCCGGCACTGTGGTATGTTGTATTGATTGTTGGTGGGTGTGAGTCTCAACGCCCAGCATTGTATGTGGTTACCGGATCGAACTCAGGACCTTGCACTTGTGAGGCAGGCGCTGGAACCATTGAGCTCACCCTCCGGCCCTAAATGCTTCCTTTTTGAAAATAGATGCAACCTAGATTTCTTCAGTTTGGAACAAGTAAACTTGTCAGTCATTCTGTAAACAGATGGAGAGTCATGGTAAGGTTGTAGATAATCCCTCCAGAAATGACTGTGGGCCCTCTTGCTTCAAACCTTGACAGAAGACTGCTGACCTGGTGACATAACTTTGGTTGGAGGAACTCACCCTAGGTCCTCACCTTTCCTCCGTGGCTATGTCTCCCTTGGCTAGTTCTCCGCATTTCCATGTTGTCGTTTGCCTGGACAAGGTTGTTTGGCAGCCCTGTAGGAGAAGTCATCGAGCCTTATCCATGAGTCAGTTGGTCTGAGATGCCATAAAAGTAATGTGACTGCAACACCACCCAGTCCCCAAGGAGACTTACCGCTTCAGGCCCCAGCACTTCATTGGCTCCAGAAACTGGAGCTTCCAACGCCTGTGTAATTGCCCTACTTGGCAATGCTGTTCTGAGTCATCTCCCGATGGCACAGGGCTGTGTGGGAGACCATGGCCTTAAGGATAGAGGGGTTTCTGGTCTGGGTGCCTCAGCACATCGATTTGCTTTGAGAACAAATCACCCCAACTGGAATGAGGAACCCGTAGAGCTGTGGACTCATTGTCCAGTGCTGCTTGCTACCTTAGCATTATGACCTTAGCTTATTTCATCCTGATCTTTTCTCTCATCACTCCTTTTGGAAGTGGAGAAAGCATTTTTCTGCCTCAAAAGAGCTTGTTGGGGGGGCAGGTAGGCTCACTCATGTTCTAGAGTCACCGTGGCCCTTGTCAGAGAACTCCTGAGGTCTTTTGTCTTTGTCCTCCTTACAGAGAAAGTAATATTACTTGGGGTTGTTAAATATTTGTTTGCAAACGCCTATGAGTTTAAGAAATAGGATAGAGTTTATTATGGAAAGTAACATCCATTTGCTGCTCCTTTGGGTTTGTTTTTAAGTTTTAAAGTTTCTTAGGCAAATTAAGTGCTGACAATCCTCTCCCCCTAGGGAATGGTAATATTACCTCAAATTCTCACATACTTTTTCCAAGTAAAAGTCTCTATAATTATCATCTCCTCCTCTTCCTCCTCCTTGTCCTTCCCCCCATTGGCGACAACTAGTTAATTCCGAAGCTGCCCAGGAGGTTATTTCCATGTTACACTGTACCTCTGGGACAAGAATGGAATCTCATCTTTTTTTCCATATGCTGACAGAAAATTCCCAAATTCAGAGGACAGTGATGTCACCATCTAATGAGTAAAATATTTCTTACTAAACAGATGAGTCTCCTACCCAGACTTCTTTGTGATAAAAGGGGAAAAAAAAATCTCCACAATGTGTTTCACATTTTATATAGTTACACATTTCTAAATAAATGTGACTTCTTTAAAGACAGTAAAACTAAATTTTTGTAAACACAAAGAACAACATGTTAACTTGATGACCGTGACCAGAAAGCCCTGCCATGTCTGGACACACTGCTTGGTCCACAGCGTAGGGACGGTCTGGAAGATACCCAGCCTGAGGCATCATGCTGCCCTTAAGGTAGGGGCGGACCTTAAGCCCATTGCTTCTTGATGAGGGATGGAGTTCAGACAAGGAAAGATTACAAAACCCAGCTCAACCCAGCTCGGAGAAGGAGAGGGGCAGGAGCTGCTGACTGTGGAGCCCTGGAAGAGTCAAGGGTGTCGGCTGAACTCTTCTTTGCCTAAACAAAGTGGGTCAGAGGTGACAGAAAGAAATGGGATGCTTGGGCCGGAGGGTTAGCTCAGTGGTTC